>JANHFS010006892.1:21215-34355 GCA_032467975.1 Trimeresurus albolabris
GGGTCTCTGGCAGGTGGGGTGGTGGGCAGGAAGCTTGTCCTGTGGGGCGAAGCAAGCCGAGGTGAGGAGAGGCAGGGCGGGGGTGCCATTGTCGCGGGCAAGGCGAGGCAGGGGCCAGGGTGGCTGCTGCCTGACACCATTGATCCCCGCACATAGAAGCCAGAGAGCATATGGGGGCTGACAGTGTCCGTCAGCAGCCACAGCCTGCTGGCCCCTCGACTGGCACATTCTGGAGTTCTGCAGCCCACCGCCAGCAGTTCAGAGAAGCCGCCTCTGAGCTGGACGGCCAGCCAACAGCTGAGGAGGTGATGCAGTGGGTCGTGCCTGGGAAAAGGAGAGCATGCGAGGTCAGGAGGGATTGGATGGGAGGAGGGAAACCAGCCATGCTGGGGTGCATCCAGCCATGTGGGACCTCGGCGAGTTAGCAGATGGCTGGTTGAAGAGAGACGGTTTCATCTCTGGGGCATGGCACAAAGAGAGGGCTCTGAGTGCCACCTCTGGCACATGTGCCATAGGTTCGCCATCACTGCTATATGGTACTAGTCAGCCATAGCTTCATTTAGGCATGATGAAAACTGAAATGCTCAACACATGAGGATTCCAGTTGCGAACTGTCACTGAAATGACATCTCTCTATGGACTAAAAATGTTTTCAGGAAAAAACATGGCTCACATAGAATCCAACACAAGTAAGTAGGTCATCTGAAGACATCATGTGAACCACACTAGCGAGAGCAGTTTCAGATCAGAAAGGATTGACAATTCCTTCTCTTACTATCCACCTTTGGGGTAATTATTAAAGAAAAGGAAAGCCACACAGCTGAATATTTATTGAAGTATGGAAGTTTTTTATGTGAGTTCACTTTTCATTCTATTTATTTCTTAGATATATGAAGTAGCTATGACTTACATAAGGAAAGAGAGAACAGAAATAGTTGTAAACAACAGTTTTTACTTCTTAGTGAATGAAAACTTAACATGAGAATAGCAAGCACTCCAAAACAACCACAGTGATGAAATAATGCATAGTATAGCTAGTAGCAGATCATGATACTTCATACCAATTAATAGATACTAAGCCTTATATTCTAAAGTAATTCCCTGCAAGATCTTCAAGCAGTGATTAGTAAGGAAGACAACTTCAAAGTGTGTTTTTTATACAAAGAGTTCCTTGGACTCTTAGCTAGACATTCCAAGTAAGTCCACACACCCCAGAGACTTCTGCTTTGGTTGTTATCTAAGCATGATTGCTACTAAATTTCATGACTAAATTAATATGCTATGTCTCACATCTTTCTTATCAGAGAACTGCACAGGAGTGCACCTGTTTTCCATGAAAACCTGCTGTTCAATCTAGCTGCTACTTTAGAAAATGTGAAATATACTGATAGCAAGGCTTAATAAAAGTTCTTGTGTGCTAAGCAATCCAGCTTTGATACAGTAATACCCAAATAAACCAAATAATTCTAAAAATTCTGCCACAAGAATTATATATATATTCTCTGAATTGGTAGAACATCTATTGAAGATTCAGTATAATATTTAACATCAATATTCAAAATGTAGCAGTGAATGCCTATTATAATTAATGTTTTCTAGTCTGTTTTCTAGTAATGGTACTTAAAGAGATATTTCATCTTCATACATAGTACACTATATTTATGTAAATAACTAACAACCAACACTTGTACTATGTATCCAAGATTTCAATTAATTATTTGAGATAAGTTGAATAAACTGATATTTGTCATACTTTTCTGAAGACCTGGGATTCATATTATCTTTAACACAAAAGGAACAGCCTGCTGTTAAAAACTTACAAAACACTTAGATAACAACTAAAGAAATCTTTCAGTGTCTGAGTCGTAGTCAAAAGAAAAAGAAAGTACTACTTGTTGATATTATTCATCATTTCTTTATTTCCAGTACTCTCCCTTCTCAGTGGCCATTTTTTCTCTCCTGCTTTCAGTTGCTAGTGAAAATAATGCACAACCAGAAATAATGGCTGTAAACAATGATTCCACTGCAGAGCAGATAGTAGTTTGGTCTGTTAATATCAGAATTCCAATTAAATTGCATATCCTGTGAATTGCTATTAATGATAATGCAAGTATTTTAAAAGTAAATGGCTAAATGACAAATATATTCATTTAGTAAGTTTAAAATCATTGTAAAAGACTGAGTAAGTGAAAGTTATGCCTCTCGATGTTTTTTAGCCATATATTTATTATTCTTAATTTATAGAAACCCATCAGCTTTAAGAAACATCACTCCAGATAGTAAGTATTGACCCCAGTTGATTCACAGACTTTTGATCACTATTCAGATGTGTCCATAGCCAGTCTCTTTGAGGCCATGCCACTTAAGATCAAGATTCAAACTAGACCAGATTTTATCAAAAGAAACTTGCCAGCTCTCTGCAATTCTTCTTGCTGCATCAACTTCAATTCTTAGAATATTAAAATATTAGAATATTCTAAAATATTCTAAATTCCTTTGGAGGTACAAATCCAGACAATATTAGTACAATATTTGCTTTGACTGATATTATGAACGTAGGCTATACTGGATTTTTTAAAATTTAAGTCCTGGTTTTAATATTTCAAAATAGATAATTTACAAATGGACAAAGAATATAACTTTTTTGCTGTTATTATTATGCAAAATTTCTATATGGAATGTTGCAGGTTATCTGAAAAGTTAGAAAAAAATATCTTGGGAGGTAGATTTGGGATTGGAACTTGTTTATCTTACTGTGACTCTTTGTTGCATATAATTTATTTTAAATTTATTTCAGCTGCAAAATAGAATGCACATAATATTATTGGTGCAGTTGTAAACACATTGGTGCATATTAACAAATTTGGTGGCAATGTCCAATATCAGTCTTAATATTCCTAATTTGTTGTGGATGCTTCTTAAAGTATATGTCTTATGCAATATAAGAAGTTAATATAATTAAATTGTCTTTTGCCCGGTGTGCTAATGCCAAATATTTAATGGGCTGGATGAGAGAAAAGAAGCTGAAATTAAGATAGTGTTGACAGGGAGAAAGCTGGCAAGGACTGAAGTAAATTGTTTCATGGAAAAAGGATGTACTTGCACAGAAAGAAAATGTCAGTGTGTAACTGCTTCTGGATTTGCAGTTGATGGCTGTGAAGAAGAGTGCATTTACACAGCTATGGGCAATGCCTCAACTGTGACCCTTCCTGAATTAATCAGACTTAGTAACAGTTATTTATGTCTGGGTTATATTTGAGTACTGCATTGTACTTTATATGGGACTGCCTTGAAATGTGTCCAGAAATTGCAATGGATTTATTCCTTCACTTATTCTAATTGCTAACTCTGAGTCTGTCCATAATCACAATAAGAAAAGATATTTCTTATGCATTCATGCATACATCAATCCATCCATTAAAAATAGGTTTAAAAAGAAGGGTTTAGGTGATTGATGAGAATTAAATAAAGGCTAGGTAGGAAAACATCTGCCTCTTACTTGTCTACTATTTGGCTAGAGTTCCTTTGGCAATATAATGTGACATAGAAGGAGTACTGCCTAGAAGAAAGAACATGGCACTTTATTCTGCTGGTTCATTTTTTAAAAGTTCTGAATATTGGGGGATCAATTTAGCTCTCTAGTGCAGTCTACTCCAAAGGAACCAAACCCTGAGCCAATGTCACTTCAATATCAAATTGCTCCAGGAAAGTAGGGAATAGTTGAGAAATATCCCACGGTAGAGAAGACAGGTGGGCTGGCAGTCAAGTTGTTGTCTGAGAATAATCAGTGACAGAATTTAAGAAAGTGAGTGCAATCCATGTTCTTGTGCATGAGCATCAAACAGTAGATTCCACTTTCAACTTTTACAAATAATTAATACTGACTTGCTGTTAGAACCTTCTAGAGTCTCATAGGCTCAGGGTCATTGTGCTTATTTGGAAACCCTGCCTTTCTTCTTACTGAATTGTCTTGTCTGCTGAAATCAATGCCCCTATAAACAGAACTGCCAGGGAAAATCCAAAATGCTGAAAACTTTTTCAAGATAATTTTTTTTTAAAAAAATGAAGCAACTTTAGAAGTTCACAAGCAAAATCCCATGACCTGCCAAAGTAATCTAAACTCAGCTGTAACTGCTAAAACTATGAACTGGGGAAACAAAGATGAGGAATCTTTTCTGTGGTTCTGAATGTGTTGAAATGAATATTGAAATTAGAGTATAATTAGCTATTAAATAGGTTGGGAGAGATGCTACTGCAGTGGAGAGTGATACTTTTCAGCAGTATATTTTCTCTTTTCTGTTCTTGTTGAGTAGATCTCATTAACACACCTTGATGCATTTAATTACCTCTTCATAATTAATGCAGCTTGTTCTGTATAATACATTCTATCACATTCACAGTCACTCTTTCTGTGACAGAACAGGAAAGGTCAGAAGGTCTTAGTCTGCCTGATCAAACTGAAAACATAACATTTCCAGCTTCATCTGCATTTTATATAAAAGGCACATCAGGGGATTGAAGGAAAAGAACGGGTTTTTACAAATATATTTTTAATTCTAATATGATTTTAGTGTATACATTTCTTCTCCTTTCAAACATTCTCTTAATTCTGTATATAATTTGTGAGGAAAATCTGGAGGAAATTAAAAATTTCTCCAGAGTTATTTTTTGTTTCAGAGCACTCATATATTTAGTATTGCGGTTCTGTATTTGTTTGTAGTGAGTAACTGCAGCTATACTCTTCTGGATGGGTGAGTAAGAGATAGTCTGAAAGCCAAAGCTAATCATGCAATTTTTGAACATGCCAATGAAATCAATATTGCCCCTGCACAGGTCAGAAGCTCTTAATCCAGTGAGCCAACCATAGAGTATCTACTATCTAGATATAAACTAACAGGTCCATATTTGATACGAAAAGTTAGAAATCGTAATCGATCCACATCACAGTGGCTCTGGCAAAACTTCACTCAGGCCAGCCTTGTGAGTGTAACTAGAATGTGCTTGAGTCATACATTCCTGTTCTGGAAATCCTGGAAATGTGTATCCATTTGGCTTGTATTATCTGGTAATGTGATAGAATCACCTCTTGTTGATATCCACCTTCCTCTTGAGGTCCTTAGAAAAATATTATCACATTCTGCCAGAAGTTTACCAGAATTAGATCTAACATGATGTATCTTTTCCCATCAGCAGTTTAGAAGCAACTGCAGACAAAGTCCTCAATTCTTGAGGGTCATCAACCCTTTCTCTATTATTTCTTTAAATGATTTGGATGCTGTGTAATCTACACTACGAATTCAATGCATTCCTTTACAATTAAATATTGTCACAGATAACGCTGATTGTATCCTCTTTATGAGCAATAAAAGTTAAAGGAGGAAATGAGCGGTTGAATGTGTATGTTGATAATCTTGCATTAATACCAGCTGAATGGGTAGGTATAATAATACAAAGTATAACTGGTAAAAATTTTATTATGGCCTTTCATGGACTTCTTGCCAATCTGCAGCCAGGTTGTACAACACAATGTCCAGTATTGGGTTCAACTACCCTAGGATCAATGCCATCAATCCTTCTGGGGGTCATTGGAGAACAAGTATTTTCCCTAAATATAATCAGATATCAGCCCCAAAGTCTAATGAGTCTTGAAATACCCATTTTATTCCAGTTTACTTCACCTGCATCATTCCAATGATTTAACAAACAAAGCATTAAATTACGTATGCCTCACTGAATGATGCTGGATTTTTTGTACACTGACTCCAAAAAATGTAGACATTAAATTATTGATTTGTACATCTTGAAAAGCCTCTCTTGATTATGTTATCAATAAGATTAATATGCTTTTGTCAATAGCCATATTGAGTAGGATAATGTCCTTGGCTAACTTCCTTTTCATGACAGCAAAACTTTTTTAACCATTGCTGAATTCACTTTGTATCAAATACTTTGGTGTTTGGGGACTTTGGTACAGAAATATATAAAATAACAACTACCTGGCAGTTAGCTCATGTGGTCAGATTCAGTTTATGCAAAATACATCTCCAAGGCTTTCTTCTATGTGGGTGCTCCACAAGACCTAAATATTGTCCTTGATCCAAAACAAATTATACATTATTTCTTGTCAACTTTTAATTGGTTTAAAACATTGTGATTAGTTTGTGGTAGCACAGTTGGCCAGATGTTTAGACTTGATTTGGCATTTTTACACTTATTAAATGTTTCTCAAGGATATGGAAAAGGCATGTGTTATTGTTGAATAACAGTAAAGTTATTGGTTCAGAATGTAAGCTGTTCTTAGTAAAGCTACCTTTTATTATGGTTAGTTGTACAGTAAGTCAGATGTGGATTTGCCATTTTATCCACTTATTGAATTCTTTCCAAGGAATGGGATAGGCAGATGTTATTATTCGATCGTGTTAAACATATAATCTCAGGAAGTAAGCTATTCTAAGAAAAGTTGCCTTTTGCAATTGACTGATACAATTTTGTTCAATGCTGATGGTGTAGTTTGTAACCGGTCGAGTTTGTAATGCCTTATAAATGTAGAGGAAGAAGTCCAGATAGCAGCCCTGCAAATCTCCTCGACTGAGGCCTGGGTAGCCCAGGCCGCCGATGTGGCTGCACTGCGTGTGGAATGAGCTGTGATGTTTGTCGGAACCAGGAGAGACTGAGTCTTATAGGCATGTGCAATGCATGCCCTAATCCACCTCCCAATTGTAGAGGATGACACCTTCAGGCCTTTGGACGAAGGTTGAAAGGACATGAATAAGGCCTCTGATCTGCGAAACGGTTCCGTGCGCTTTACGTAGTATTGCAATGCTCTCCACACATCCAATGTGTGCCACAATTTCTCTAGGCGATGAGATGGTCTTGGACAAAAATTTGGGAGTATTAGGTCCTGGGACCTATGAAACTCCGTATTGACCTTTGGTATGAAGGTCGGGTCTAACCTGAGGACTACTCTGTCATCCAGAAAGGTACATAGATCACTTCTGACCGAGAGAGCCGCCAGCTCAGAGATGCGCCTTGCAGATGTAATTGCTACCAGAAAGGCGACCTTCAGAAAAAGGAGGTACAAGGAGCACTCCTTGATAGGTTCAAAAGGTGACCCCATGAGGACCTGCAATATCCTTTGCAAGTCCCATGTGGGGTATCTATGTTTTATGGGTGGAGCTGTGTTAGAGGCTCCCTTAAGGAATATCCTGACTGTCGGGTGATGTGATAATTGCATCTGATTCTCGCACGTGAGAACCGAGGACAAGGCAGCCAGCTGCCTGCGGATGGTGTTGAGGGCTAGACCCTTTTTATGCCCTGATAGGTAATCTAAGATGATCGGGATGGTAACCCTCAGAGGATCCATCTTTTTTGATGCGCACCAGGTGCAGAAGGCTCCACGTGGCGTCATAAACCCTGTTTGTGGAGGGCCGTCTGGAGGCCTGGATTATGTCTATGACTCCCCGGGAATATGCTTGTTTGGTTAAATTCTCCCGCTCAAGTGCCAAGCGGCTAATTGTAACCACTGTGGGTCTGGATGTTGCAGTTGACCCTGACTTAAGGCCACCAGCTCCGGTGGTATCTTCCATGGCGGGGAGATCGACAGATCCACCAGGTCTGCGAACCACAGTCTCCTTGGCCAATGAGGAGCCAGTAAGATTAACTCTGCCTGTTCCAATAGAACCTTCCTGATGACCGCCTGTATCAATGGAAGAGGAGGGAATGCATATAGGAGCCCCCTGGGCCAGGAACTGCAAAGGGCGTCTGTTCCCTCCGCCCCCCGTGATGGAAACCTCGTGAAGAACCTGTCTACTTGGGCCTTGGTCGGTGATGCAAAGAGATCTACCTGAGGCTGTCTGAACCTTTCCGCTATTTTCCTGAAGATCAAGCATTTCGCGAGGTCCATTGTAGGCCAATGGTATTTGCAGGTATTCCAGTGTACCATTATTGCTACTTTGTCATTCTTTTGTTTATAATGAGCCTATGTGATCATCTTGGCACAGCTAGGTAGGCTTCTGTTAATTAGGTAACTGCTTCTTCAGCTTTTTTTGTAAAAACTTTTTTGTCTTCTATTGCTGCCTTCTAAATTCTGGCTTTGTATGCAATTGTTCTTAAGACTTGATCTTGTGCTCCCAGAATTAGCCCCTTTGTCTCTTTCTTCAAGTTTCTGTCTCTTAGCCATTGCCAGGTCTTGTTATTTTCAGCTTGGTCTCTCCAGTACATTAAAATATTTTTTTTTCTATTTCCAACTAAATTTATTCCCTTTATGGCTGGCTAGAGTGCTTGCTTTTTCTATTTTTTTCCCCTAAAATCTAAACATTAATTCCATTTATCTTATCTTTTTAAAGTCTCTTTAGTAATAGACCACATTATTTCTCATAAGGGATCCATGTCTAAACTATTACATCTTCAGGAAGCACTGGAGAAAATAATAAACTGAAAACCTGAAGACCCACCAAGACAATATATGCAGTATTGATCTATGGGAATCAAAGACATAAAACAGTTGACTATTTTCATAGTGATCATATAGCTATATTCTTTCACATTGTGTAAAATTTAAATCATCATAACATCTCAAATTATCAGTCTATAATTGTCACAATGGTTATTTTTAAATTATGGTTATGGATACAAGAATTCTTGTTTCTTTCTTCTAACTGGAAACACAAGAGGGCTAATGTTATTTTTCCACATTTTTTCCTTGTCTCTTGAAATGAAATTGATTATCCTGACACTTTCTATAATCTATCCAGTCTAACAATCAAAAACACAAGTCATAAGCTCATGTTATACAAAAAGTCTACAAGGAGTTTACAACCAGCAACAAAACATGGTTAATGTCTTTTTTGTGCCACCATTTTCATCAATGTTTTCTTCATTGAGGTATCTTTCCATCTTTGTGCAGTTATCATATACAAGAACAAAGTTACTTTGTTCTTTTTTGTAACTGTATCCATCAATTCCAAAAGAAACACCTCTGGCCTCAGTTGAATGTTAATCTTTAAAATCCTCTGAATCAATGTACAGTATGTTTTTAATCTAAAATTTCTACCTTTTTTATATGTCCACCAAACATGATAAAATATGCTTCCTTATTATTCACATTTTCAAAATATATTTGAAGTGCCTTTATACATTATTGACAATTTTTATGGTGGTATATACCAACAGTACCTCATTTTATATAAAAAAAATTAAGATTGCAATGTACTGTACTGTAAATTTCAGTCCTTTCAACCACATATTTTTCCATTTACCCATCTGTATATTATAGCCAATTTTTGTAGTCCACTTTATTATAAATGTTGTAATTTTACACTGCCCAGAGTTGTTCTGTGAACAAGATGGGCAGTCTCCAAATTTGATATGTACATTCTCCCACTTGTTCTTCTTCTGTTTCAAATTTCAGTAGAAGTTTTTACACTTTAGCAATTGCATATTCATTATTTGTGAATAATGCCATTTCAGTCATAGTCTTATAATATTCAAAAGCATAAACTTTTTAGTCTACTTTAAACATGTCTAATAACTAAATAAGAAAACTACTGGCAACTATGTCTCTCTGTCACATGTTCTTCTCTTGATTATATTTTGCATTCCTTTGACAAAATTCTAGTATTCCACGATAAATTAGACATTTGTTTTTGCCTATTATTTCTCATCTATAAAATGCTTCTTGCACTGAGAGCCACAAAAGATATTTCCAGGCACAACTTGTGTTGACATCTATTCCACATTTGCAATATGGCACATCTAACATAATGACTTCTAAAATCAACATTAGCTGTGACTTTATTATACCACATATTTGAATCCCACCACTGCTTCTAACTCCAAAAGCCTTCAATTCTCAGCAGCATTCAATCTTTCATCCAAAGCGAAAATACAATTTTAAGTCATCCAGCAACACCTTATTTTTAACTTGTGTTTTTTTCAATTGCCACACAAATTTAAATATATCCTTTTGCCACTGTTTAAATGGTGCATCAGTTGACAAATTGATACATTTTCCATAACTTTTAAATGAATAAATTTGGGTAAAAAAACAAATTGTACTAGCCTATTTTTCCTCGTAACCTGCTTAATTAGACACGAAACAAGCAGGAAATAGCAGACAATTTCCATAGGTTTGTGGAATAAATTGTTGTTTTATCCATCTCCCTGTTTTACCTTACAGAAGGAGCTCTAAGAAAATATAATATCTCTAATCTGTCACTCTAGGGAGAATAAAACTGTTTTTATTCCTTTTTTTTTCATAATGACTCACATCATGGACCAATGAGTTTGACTAGAACTAAATGAAGAGTAATTTGATAGCTATCTACCCTGTGTAGAAGCTACTAAATGTTTTACTTTCATAATAAATGTATGAAAGTAAGGTTTTAAGTAAAATTTATAGCATATCAGTTGTGTCTCTCCTCTTCTTGAAAACAAAATTATTTTTCAGAAAAAAATCCACAAAAACAGGATTACATGTGCAGACAAATTGTTTAAATATCAACAAAAATGGTGAGAACAAAATAAATCAACAGTTTTGAAATACAATAATATGCTAGAATAATATTTGTTGGATTGCTATTATGTCATCCCTATTTTCTTCTTTTCATTAGACTAGACATAAGGATAGTACATAATACTAAAGTAAACTAAAATATGTTGATTTGTAATAAACCAATTCTTAAGCTGAGTATCAAATTGAAGATATTTCATTCTTAAATGTTATTTTATGAGAAAAAAAAGATGGAGCTTTCATGAATTGAAATTTATTAACCAATTAAAATCTTTCATTTCAGGAAGCAAAACCCAAATATTATTATAATATATGTTTAGTGACTATCCAGTAGTCCAGTACAAGTACACATGTATTTGGATTTCATTGCTTGTTGATGTTTAACTCTCAGAAACTAGCTGAAGAAAATGCTTTACTCTTCAAATGGCTAACATTAAACTCAGCCATGCACAACTATTAAAGGGTTTGCTGAAGAATGCCAAGGAAAATATTGTTAGCTCTTCATATAGACAAATGGAAAATACATCTGTCACTGACCAGCTTTTACCATTTTTCCTCCACAGAAACTTTGCAAGAAATGACATTTCTATATGTTTTAAAAGCAAAAGAAGTAATGTCTACTGTACATAGTTGAGCCTTGCTGATAACATGACATTTTTAACAATAAGATATAAACTGGAGATCTGGAACTAATACAGACTATTCTAAAGTCAGAGTACCAATAATGTAGCTATAGGCTTTCACAGAATTAATAGGTGATTTCAGTTTCCAGCAATGTTTTATTAATGCCTACTTTGGAGGCATCAAAGAAAATAGAAATGCCAACCTCTAGCTATGGATGCATTCAAGTGTTTGACCAGGGTCTCACTCAAATAGAAAGTATCCACAAGAAATCTATTTTTCATTAAAGGCTGATATACAAGATATACTATTCTAAGAAATCAAATGAGTCCTCATTTCTAAATTATTCAAATGCTAATAGCTCTTAACTAAATTATATTAGTTTAGCTATTAGAAATGAAAATTCATAAATGAAAGCATAGTGAACGCAGACTGACACTTAGTTACTTCAGGTAATAAAAATTATCTCAGCCAGGGAAATCATGGTCATTTATTTTATCACATGAAGCAGTAATAGAAGGTTGGTACTTCTGGTGGAGTGACAATGAGCTTAATTACAGACTCTGTGTTTTATCTGTTTTATTACTTAATTGAAACCAAAAAAACACCCCTCTGTTGTTCTTTAAATTACTGCTTTAGAATATCTTTCAACTAATAATTAGAAGTTTGAGGAAATAGACAAACAAAAATGTGTTCTTTTTTTCTTTTGAGCAAAAATAGATCTTGAACAACAAGAAGGTCATTAAATCATTGCTGGGTCAATGAAACATCAATAAAGCATCACTGTGGCAACCACTGACTCTTTTCCAATCAGTGCAAGTATGTTTCTTGCTATGTATAGATGATATTAAATCAATAAAGTACTATTTTCATATATTTAGGCATGCAAAGACCCCACATGAGCGTAGCGTCATCTTGGCAACCTGCCAGTGTGGTAAGGGTAGCCTTTCTTTCCCTACAGTGTGAGCTAAGAATAGAGATATGCTGGAGAATGGATGGAAGACAACATATCTGAGGGCATACCTGAGACATATATTACCTGAGTAAAAATCAGAAAGGCTACTATAGCAGCATCTTTTCTGCATAGCAACCTTTCTTCCTGATCTCCTGGCAGCCATTTCAGGACTGGCTGTGGAATTCCCCACATTATGGTTTCACCTGTACAAGGGTCTGCCCACTTATTTATTACATGTATATAGTCACCCTCCTTATACCAAACTCTGACATCAAATTGAAAAAAAAATAAGGACCTCTCCCCACTCTATCTAATCTGGTAGGATGGGTAGATGTTCCTAGCGAATGGTGGCCCTGCAGATAACCTTCAGGAGGAAGTCACCCCACCCATTGTCATAAGGAACACCTGGAGGGGAATAATTTAAAGAGAAGCCTTCAGGAGTTAGTCTTTGCCAGGAACAATTGTTTTCTTTAGCTGTTTCTTGTCCTGAAGACTGCCCTTGTATTGTGCCTGGACTCTGCCTGGTAGATTGGACTTGGAACCCTGGACCTTGCCCTGTGTGGACTTTCTTTCTACTATAGGGGCTGTTGTTTGGGGGACTGAGGGTGCTGCCTTCAGAGTAGCATGAGGATGGAAACTTACCAGTTGTTGGAGGGCCATTGACTGGAACATTGTTTAAGAGAAATAAAGAACTCTCCAGAGGCTTGCTTTGCCTTGACCACCTGGGTCATAACAGCCTTCCATTCCCAATCACCAAAGTGATTCACAAACTGCCTAGAGGGCCAGAATGGTTGTATCACCTGCATCCTGAGCTCTTCAAAGGTTATTGACAAATGCAAACAGTGCTTTTTCAGTGTTATGCCCTGTCTGAACCCAGTGCAGCAAAATCGCGCAAACTGATTACAAAGCTAGACATGACTGAGTTGCTAAATTAATCCACTGGGCATTGTGTAAAAAATGTGACTTGCCTGTATCCAAAAAGTCATGGGAACATAGGGTGGAAAAAGTTGTTGAGAATGAGAGGGTGAAGATCTTATGGGACTTTCGAATACAG
>JANHFS010006894.1:3954-14472 GCA_032467975.1 Trimeresurus albolabris
GGAAGGAAGGAAGGAAGGAAGGAAGGAAGGAAGGCTGAGTCAACCTTGAGCTGGTCAGGATCGAACTCCTGGCAGTGGGCAGAGTTAGCCTGCAATACTATATCCTAACCACTATGCCACCGGAAGTAAGTAAGTAAGTAAGTAAGTAAGTAAGTAAGTAAGTAAGTAAGTCTGGGTCAACCTTGAGCTGGTCAAGATCGAACTGGCAGTGGGCAGAGTCTGCAATGCTGCATTCTAACCATTGCGCCCTTATAAATACATATATAAATATACAACACGTAGAACAGCCCAGCGTTCTGGAGAGAGAGAGAGAAATTTCCTGAGGATGGGCTTCAGCATGTGGCCAAAAGCTTGGAAGACTAAACCTTTGGTCCCCATGGATTGGATCCTGCAACATTATCTTGGGACACGTACATTTACCTTCATTCATGATTGACCTCTCTTTAATGAGATTTACAGACTGTCATGGCACTATGTTGCCAACAGAGGGAGCCCTTTCCTAGCCTATCTACCCCCTAAGCAAGCTTGATGCAACTTTTACACCAACCCCGTATCCTCACTTCACCCGGGCCCCACAGCTCGGTGCCTGATGTACATGCAAGGAAAATATTTTTGAGTCAACTGAGAGAGTAATCCCATACTTTGGAATTAAACATTGGGGGCATGCAGGGGGTTGTAAGGGCCTATTCTTGTAAGGGCCTGTTGCCATCGTGTAGTCCTGGATGTCTGTCCCTTGTGCCTGATTTTGTGCACACTCTGGAGAATATTCTGCTTCCCAAGTCAGTTCATGGTGAAGAATAACATGCTGGCTGATTTAAGTATCTTTAAGTATTTAAGCGTGCAAAATAATCTGGTGGTAAATGGTGGGCATGGAATGGAGTAGCCCTTCTGCCAAGCAAGCCAGTCCCTTTAGTTGGTAAACAAAGGCCATGCTGCTTAATTTAAAAGGTTGGTGGACCCAAGCCCATTTGGACTTGTCATGCTGGGGTGAATTATAGCTCACATCGGTGAACTATAATTAAAAGTTAAAGCCATTGCCAGGGATTGTAAGCAGCTCAGACCTTTCTAGGTCCTTCTTTGGGGTGTTCCTTGATGCTCCTGCATGTGAGATCCAGGAACCCAGAGGAGGATAGGAAAAAGAACAGCCCTCAGGGGTTCCAATAGATGAGAATATTTGTAGCTCAGGGTTGAGTTATGAGATCCTTGGAGATCTCTGAGCTTGGTTATTTTCTTGTAGGTGTTTCATTACCCAACTAGGTAACATCATCAATGCACATCTGCAAGACGTCTGCAAGAAAACAACCAAGCTCAGGGAGCACCAAGGACCTCACAATTCAATCCTGACCAAGGACCCACCTCAGGGGTTCATTTTTTCATATGCCCCCAGATGCTAAGAGTGGGATTATCAGAACTGAAGGAGCCATCAGGGGCTCCCAAAAAATGAATGGAGGAATCTGTGACCTTCAAGTCAACTCCTAGGATCCCTCACCATTTTTGGGCACAGCCATTTGCATTGGCCAAACTGGCCCTTGTCCACACAGGTGATGGGTTGCTCTGAGGCTGCCCTTGTAAAATGTTGCTGGACCCTGGGAATTTTAAGGCACCAATCTCTTCTGCGTTTCTTGAGGTTCCTAGATCTTGGAATCCATTGGTCCTCTGCCTATTGGATAATTGACACGGGAAGTTCTCATTGGCATTGCTTCAGCTCTCAGCAAACCGAACTGATTCTTCGGGATGTAAACAGATGGAGGGCTGAAGCAAACTAACCAAGTTGCTATCCTGGGATCCTGATCAGGTGACAAACTTATAATCTCAACCAATTCAAAAGTGATTTATGATGATTTTTCACACTTAAGACCTTTTTAGCATCCCCATGATCATGTGATCAAAACTGAGATGCTTGGCAACTGGTTCATGACCGTTGCTCTGTCCTGGGGATCACGTGATCCCCTTTTGCAACCTTTTCACAAGCAAAATCAATGGGGAAGCCAGATTCACTGAACAAACCATGCTCATAAAATGGGGCAACACACACTGAAGAAACGTCTCATTTAACAACAGAAATTTTGGGCTCAATTGCAGCTGTAAGTCAAGGACTTCCTGTATAACCTTTACAAATATGTTCAGTTACACATAGCTGGTCAAGCCCTGTGCAGTTCAGAGCCACGACAATTCACCGTTAGGAGATGCTGCAAAATGGCGTGGCATTGTTAGAATTTATTTTCTTTTTATTCCTCTGTCCCTATAGCTTTTCTCTACTACATGTTGGCTTTTACCCCCATGCACAAATATCTATCCTGTCCACCTTTAAATCTATAAATTACTTTTCTTTTCTTTCTAACGTTTTCATGGTTTTCTTTTTTCCCCCCCTCAGTATGACAGATTAAACCTGATCAAAGTAAGAACTTGGCTCTCTCTTGTTTTCCTCAATATGCCCTTCCTGGTTTTCCTTCCCCCCCTCCTCCTTTGTCCTTCCCTTGCTTGAATCAAAAAGTTCAAATGGATTCAGAAAGTTGCTAACTTAGTGGGAGGGGCAGGCTTCCAGGAGAATCTTTGCTCGGACTGAGGGTAGGATTAGAAGCAATGGATAAAAGCTTACCAAAGAGAGAAGCAATCTAGAACTAAGGAGAAATTCCCTGAAAGTTAGAACAATTAACCAGTGGAATGGCTTGCCTCCAGAAGTTGTGGGTGCTCCATCACTGGAGGTTTTCAAGAGCAGACTAGACAGCCATTAATCTGGAACAGTATAAGAAAGCGGTGTCCAATCATGGCAACTTGAAGGCTTGTAGACTTTGACTCCAGAATTCCCTCAGCCAAGTTTTCAAGTTGCCAAAGTTGGACACCCCTGGTGTAGCATCTCCTGATTGAGCAGGGCGTTGGACTGGAAGTCCTCCCAGGTCCTTTCTGACACTTGCTATTCCGCACTCTGCTTTCCACTGGGATCCTTGGAACTTGGTGCATCAAATTTGCTTGAAACACAGATCTGTTCCCAGCCCTTCCTGTCTTTTATGTCTTGCACTAATCCAACTGCCCAACTAAAAATTCTGTATTGCTATTGGCATTCTTTGTAAAAAAGACACTCAGCTTCTTGACAATTTTAGCCACCCATTTCTTTGTCTTCTCCTATACATCAGTATTCTTGAATGGGCTAAAAAAAAAGCCATCATCATACATGTTAAGAAAATGTTTAGATATTCCACCTTTACAGCATATTCTTGCCGAAGAGTTTCAACAACTCTTTGGTATACTGCTTATGTAAATTCCGATTTGACATCTAACCAGACTTTCAGTATTGACTCATTATGTGTTAATTAGCCCTGTGTACTCAATTAACCAAGGATTTATCATTTAAATTAAAAACAGACCCTTGGATTCCATCGAGAAAACGGATATGACATCTTTTACAGCATCATAAGTTTCTAATGATAACATTAGAAGATAATCATCTTTATGATGCTGTAGATTTGTCATTTACCTGCCTGCATTTCACCACTTCGAGCCCGCCCTTTTACCTTTTTATAAGCTCTGCATTTTTTCCCCTTGTTTATGTTCCTTTTTTTAAAAAAAAAATGCTCGGCAAAAGTAGTAGCCACCAGTGGTCTGTTATGTTATGTGCTGGGTTTCCATTTTAGGTTTTAACTCTCATATTTATATATTGGTTATTTGTTTATTAGTTCGATTATTGTTACTGTGTGTTTATCTTGTATGCTGCTCAGAGTCACGCTAAGTTGGGTGGCCTTAAAAATGTCAAAATAGGTAAATAAATCACTGCAACGTTAAAATATTCTTGAGGTTATCCCTGACCTCCCATGTTAATTTTTAATGTTCAATGTTTTAATTGTTGCTTTTATTGTATGCCGAGTTTACTCAACAGTGAGATGGGCGATGTATCAATTTAACAAGCAAGCAAACAAACAAACAAATAATATTATTTATTCAGTCAGTCATTCACTCATTTGGATCCATAGGCAAGAATGTGAAAAGACAGCATCAGAAACACAACAGCAGAAGTTGCAAAATTTAAACAACAACCTTGGGTTTAAAAAATGCCAGGGACTTTCTAGTAAACATTGTTCCAGAACACAAATTTCAAATTCTTTACAAATTTTTTTTATATATTTTATTTTTATTTTTTATTTTATTTTTAGATATATCTGCCGCTTGCCTTGTCTAGAGGTGACCTTGGGCTTAGAAACATTAAAAGGTCTGGATTTAAATCCTGATCGAAAGAGAGCTACATAAAACGTAATTCTTTGAAGGAGATGTACTTCTTAGGGAGTCTGCATACAAGATACAATCCATGAAAACTCCTCCCTGCTAATCAGGTCCAAAACTGGGCAGTAAATCTCTAGCTACAATCAAGCAGGCGATAAGGCCAAACCAAATAAGACGTATGTGTCATCAGAGCGAGAACATTTGCCATCCACCCAAGGGAGGGGAAGCCATTATATTGCATATAAAGACTTGCCAGTCATGAAAAAACGCACCTTGTTTTGTTTCTCCCACCTGCAGTTTCTAAAGTCAGAAGGGGCCTTGGTTTGCACAGAGCTATCGGTGCTTGAAGACTCTTAAAGAGATCTCGGAAATTAACTCTCAAAAAAGATCTTTAGGGATCTCAAAAATTAACACTGTAAAACACGGGAGAATGACCGGGAGCCAAAAACCTTTGGAATAACAAGGATGGGGCACATTCCGTAAAGCCTATCCTTTGGATCACTTTCATTTCTGAATATTTCTCCAAGGCGGTTCCAGGATTGGAACTGATCAACAAACTGGGCATATTTCATCCAAGCAGCTGAAGTCCATGCTGAAGCTACCCAAGCATCATCTTAGCTCTTGTAGTCTGAAAGCTGAGTTGGAAATGGGTTTTGGCTTGCAAGTTTGATGGCTCCAGCTACCTTCTTACTATTATATTTTGATTCGCTTTCTCAGCCATCCCTAACCCTGAATTTGCCTCCTTTTTTTTCAAGATTGTCACATTCAGCGAGGCTGAATCATCATCCTTTGTTTTGGGCTGGGAGACACTGAACTGAGATATAGCTAAAGCTATTCACATCTGAACAGCCCAAGAAACTCTCTTTGTATCTATTGTTTGCTTAAGTAAACAGGAGTGAATGTAGGCTTAACCGTGGAAAGCATTTTTTCCCAAACTCACCCAAACCACAGAGGTATAACTTCAGAAAAAGCGGGCCATCCCAATTGGTTGTCCGTGTTGACTTTTTCTCTGTAGCAGCAACGATGCCTAAGAAACATAAAGACATAAACATTACTTATATTACAGAGTTGAAGAAGTTGATGAATAGATGCCATTTGGGCATAGACAGAGAGATTGGGTGGTGCAGTTTTGCCCGCCTTGTCTTTATTTGAGCCTTTATTCTACTGCAGGCAGAACTCCTGAAAACACAACCAAGATTTTATACAACACAACACCAGACATGTTCTGATAACCAGATTAAATCTGAAAAGTTCTCTTCACGGGCACCCACTTCCTGCCATTTATATATCTTGTATACCTTAATGCCAGCCCCCAAAGATAAATAAACATAAGATAATTGGCTGTATCACTTCTGTAAATTAAATTAATATCTGAAACGAGTAGGAACGGGACACATTTTCCAAGTCTGCACAACAAATCTGTTTGAACTTCTAGCTGCAGGTTCTAGCTCTGAAATGCATAGTTTTGGCCTTGAGTTATGGCCTCGTGTGTTCCACTTATTGGTTTTTTTTTTTTTTTGGTATTTGATGTAAAAACTCAATGACGAAAGCCAGTTGATCAATGCTTGGATTTGCCAAATTAGAAAGAAATTATGAGTACAAATGATGTTCCTGAGTTGAGAGCTTGGGGTCATTTGCTGCTTACAATCAATGTTCTGATTTGGCCAATGAGTTGTAATAAAAGCCTACAAGTCCATTCTAGAAGCAGTGAAGTTCTGTTTTGTTTCTCCATCGTGTCTAGTTTCAGGGCTGCTAGCCAACCCTTGGCATGACTTTTCCAAAGTTTTAGGTGGTTGTCATTTTTTTCCCCTCTCGTTCTTCTTCCTTTGCCTAGTCCTGCAACCTCCATACTAACTGCTTCTTTTTTGTTTGTTATTTTTGTTTTCTCTTTACAGAAAAGCCAGAGTTGGTACAATGTAAGTATTTCAGCTTTTCTATTAAAAAATAAAATAAAATAAATTCATGTTGCTTGCATGAAGGGAAGATGGTTGGGAGGATATTAGCTTTTGCAATTTTACCCTTCAGCATGAAAAGAAGGATATGAAATGAGTCTTAAGATTTTGGAGTCACCGTGGATATTGGCTTTTTATTAACAAGAACCATACATATTTCTCGGCATAGAAAAGGCCCCTTGGGACTGTTAGATCCTTAGTATCTGTGGTTGCAGAACATCAAAAGGAGTCAGATGGTCTCTTTTTCTAGAGAGCCCATTTTATTCAAGTGTTTGGGATTCGTTGTGCATCTCATGAGGTGAGCTGCATTATAAGCAGTGCTTTTTTTGTAAAAAAAAAAAAAGTGCTGGAACTCACACATGTCATACAACCCGCCTTGCCTACCCTACAAGATTCCATCCCAAAAAAGGTGCTGGAACTCCATTCTGGGCGTTCTATGACAAAAAAAGCCCTGAGTATAAGCAAACTTTTAATAAAGTTTGCTGGGGGTGGTGGTAACGGGGCCACCTGAGGCCTTCTGAATTTTTTTGCTAGATCCTTAGAATATGGCAATTTTATCGAGCCCAAATAGACAGGAAATCAGAACCAGAACATGTGGGTGTGTTCAAAAGGGAATGAATGTTATATTTTAATGCAATTTTTTTAATACTCTCTTTCCTTTTGCCCTGGATTTTCTGTTTCCCACATTTAAGGGTGTTTATGTAGGAAATGCTGTTGGATTGACTTTCCATAAGCATAAATTGAAAATTCCATAAGCATAAGCATAAATTGGGGCCTGGTTGGATTCTTTTCCTGGAGGAAAAAAACAACAACCTTGGAGCATTTTGGATCTAAATAAAAGAAACATTTTTAGTTGATTTCACTTCATGCAGTGTCTTGCATTTTAGCCAAGACACCAGCCAATCTTTTGCTCTCATGTGTGGTTTTCTTCCTTAAATTTTAAAGCAACAATTAATTTTAATTTTTGGTTGAATTACTTGGGCTCTTCTGAACTTTAATCATGGTTTGTACAAAACGGGGATAATGTTCAGATTATTGGACAGTTTCCGCTGCAAAGGTGCCGTGGCACAAACACGAAGGAACTGTGTTTCAATTTGTTAAGTTGAAATGTGCTCTCTGCATTTTGTGTGTTTAGACCTGTTTCCTGGGCGGTGAATTCTCCTTAGGAAGTTTCTTTTTTGCTATCCATTTGCTGTGTTCTTTGGCTTATGTATGCCATGAAAAGCATAGAAATAAATTGTCCATCCCTTTGTATGTGTGCCAAGCAAATTAAATTTGTCAAACTCTTCTTCTTTGCTCTTGTGAATTTGGATGCCCAAAATTGACATTCTGATATAATTTCTTGGAGAAGCAGACCACTCTCTCTCCATCTTTAGTCCTTCATTCAGCCTGATTACTTGACTTATGTTTCAATAATACCTTTTAAAAACAGACAATGATCATCAGCTTTGGTTTATTCTTAAACAGCAGGTAAATTTATTTATTTATTGAAAAAAAATCATGCAGCTGCCCATCTTTCAACCAACTCTGGGCGATTCCCAGTCAAGAATTAAAAGATGCATAAAATCATTTTAAAACCTATAACAAACACAACTGATTAAAACTTAAAATATTAAAACAACAAAAACCTGGTGCCAGTCCATGTTTTCTATAAAACAAGTCTACTGTGACTATGTCTTTAAGTATCTTAAATAAACTCCCTTGTGTAAATTAAACGATTTAGAGGAAAGTCCCCTGAAAGCATGGAAGAATTCAATTTGAATTCTTTGTTTTCTTTATAGTCTTTATCTGTCTAGATTGTGTGTGTGTGCAGCAAGCACACCTAAACTTTCTAGGTAAACTGTTTTGCCTTCAAGTGTGATGTGACTCTTGACAACCACACGAACAAGCCCTTGCATGTTTCTTGGCCACCATTTTCATATTCTCTTTGCCCTGCTGAGATAGAATAACTAACCCAAGGTCATCCAGTTGGCTTCTGTGCCTGAGGTCTAGATTTCACAACGCCTAGTCTAGCTGCTGGACTAGGTATGGGGAAATCTAGGCCTTAGGGCAGGATGATAGCAAGAATGAAAATTACAGTGTTGAAATTGACTCGTAGTGATAGCCGCTCACCACGTTCCTAAGTAATAGTGTTGATACAACATGAGTAATTGTATCATAGGAGATTATATCCATGATTGACAGAGGTCAAGAAGACTCCCAACGGGCATTTCCTTTTCAGAACACCAGTGTAGTCAGCCAATAGCACCTCCCAAGTGTCTTTTCATAGATGGTCCTCCCAAAACATCTTCCAACAAGGACAAATCATTGATGTGAAGTTTGTAATATTAAGAGGTTGATGGATAAAGCAAAAAAAAAAAAAGTTGCAATTGTTTTCATAGCCTAGGGTGATGGTTTGGCTAATACTGTGTGACGGGTTTTGTATTTCATACATGCATGTAAAGCCAGAGGCACCTGCCCTGTCCTTGTTTTATTTCTGTCACCTTCTTTCTCCTCCATGTACCTTCAGCATGAAAGACAACACATCCGAAGAGTAAGCAATGACTGCTCTATCGCTGGATTATTTTTCCCTCTTGTCCTCCCGCTCGTTTTCCCCAGATGAAAACCGTGCTTATGGAATAAGGCTGGTTGTCCCCCCCCTTCTAAATCCAGGATGTCAAAATTCTACTCTTTATTATACTCTTGAGTCCTAAGAGGTTGTCTGGTTCTGTTTTATAATTCTCATGGTCTGGAATGAAACCTGGAAAGAAGGGAGGAAACTGCCCAGATCTGAGAGATATCTTTCACCTTAAGTTCTGAAGAAAAACAAAAACAAAGTTGGCCACCAATCCTGCTGATTGGGATGGGCCTCTTTTATTACTAATAAAACAGTTATGTACGGAGCTGTAGAACTTCTGCCTTGGAATGGACTCAGTCCTTGTAACTTTTTAGAAAAATCTCTGATGGTAAAAGCATCAATGACACCAGCTCTATTCTTGCAAGTTTTTGCTGATTGTTTGATCTCCTACCAGCCTTCCTTACTGGTGTGATGTCCTTTTTGCTAGTCCTTCCCATTTTATGGTTCTAGTGAACTTTCGGAGGCACAAAAGTTCATCTCGCCTTCCCACCTTTTAAAATAAGCCTTTCCTTGTAGGCTTTCATCGGTAGAAACTTGTGTCTGTTCACGCGCTATCTGCCTAGCTTCCTAGATCATGTTATGTTGCGTGTCTTGACCATTGAACAGTTTGATTTGAGCCTTCATGAGTAGCAGGCATCTCTGCTTTGTAGTTGTTTCCATAGCCCCACTCCCCATGAGGATTTGCTGTGCCAGGTGACAATCTGCTCCACAGGTAGTTAAGGCCTGTAATGGAGCTCGGAATTTCTTTCCTGAGTCCTCATGGACGTAAGTTGGAGGCGCCCGCGTGTCTGGGTCCAATTTTACAACTTCTTTTTTTTTGTGTGTGCAAAAGTCATTAAACGAATGCCATGGTTGTTAAATGGACACGGTGGTCATTCAGTGAAACATCATGGTCGTTAAGCAATTCGAGGTATTCCTTCGGGCATTTTTTTTAATCCAAAAAGGCTGAAAATTGGCAAAAAAATATTGTAATTTGCGGTCATGTGACCACAGAACATTGCAACGGGCTGTAAAGGTGAGCTGGTTGCCAACCACCCAAAATGTGGTCATACGACTGTGGCAGTAATGGGATTCAAATACCTGAACAACCGGTTCTATTATGTGATGCCGGGCTGGGCCTCCGATGCCTAGAACGGACTTCCGGAAGTGGCATCCATACACTTCCAGTGGGCCGTTCTTGGCCTGGGAGGCCTCCTCCGGGCCTCCGATGGTTAGAACGGACTTCCGGAAGTGGCATCAACGCACTCCCGGTGGGCTGTTCTAGACCTGGGAGGCCTCCTCCAGGCCTCTGATGCCTAGAACGAAATTGGTATGCATGCACTTCTGGTGGGCCATTTTAGGCCTGGGAGGTCTCTGAGGCCTAGACTGGACTTCCAGAAGCCGGCTGGTTCTCCGAATTCAGGTAAATTTAACTACCGGTTCTCCTGAACTGGGGCGAACCGGCTGAATCCCACCACTGGACTGTGGGTGTTTTTAAGAACTCCAGAACTGGGTCTTAAATGGCTTTTGCTGGGTCCACTATAACTTTGAATCGTCGCTAAACAAGCAGTTGTTCCGTCAGGATTACCTGTACAACAAGTTCATATTTTGAATTGTTTGTTTAGGAGAATTAGGCAGCCGGTTTCTCTGTATTTCATCTCAGTTGATGCATTAACTCAGTGTTTCTCAACCTTGACCAATTTAAGGCATGTGGACTTCAACTCCCAGAATTCCACAGCCAGCAATGCTGGCTGT
>JANHFS010006896.1:51530-62446 GCA_032467975.1 Trimeresurus albolabris
AACCTTGCAATTTTAAGGCATGTGGACTTCAGCACCCAGAATTCCACAGCCAGCAATGCTGGCTGTGGAATTCTAGGAGTTGAAGTCCACATGCCATAAAATTGTCAAGGTTGTGCTGGCTGTGGAATTCTGGGAGCTGAAGTCCACATGCCTTAAAATTGTCAAGGTTGAGAAACACTGTTCTAGAACATTGATTTTCTTAGGATTACTTATGTGATGTAGGAAAAGTGATTTTAAAGTTCCCCATAAGTTGCAAGCAGAAAAAAAGAGAAAAATATACGAAAGCTGAAAATCCTAAATGATTTTTTTTCTTTTTTAAGCAGATGCACAAGTAATTAGTCAATAATTAAGTGACTTTGAAGTTTCTAATAGTCATCCTTTTTTTCAGATAATGTGAACAATTAAATATGGTCTTTTGGATTTTCAGTATTGGAAATTAAAAATAGGAATGATAACAGCAGAGGTTGTGTTCTAAGATTTGTTTTGTTTTTGCTTTATATAGTGTCCCAATTTTCATTTTTCTCTGGTTTTTTGCTGTTTTTCCCTTTATCAGTTATTTTGTGTTTACATCGGTCTCTGTGTTTAATTTTTAAAAATTTATGTCAGTCAAAAAAATTCACTCTCCTTCAGTTATAGAAATATTGGTCTGGCCATATGTCTGTATTATTTTTCTTTGAGATTTACTATTATGATGAAAAGATATCCAAAAAGAAATAACTGATAATATTGGATTACTAATTAACATTCCAGAGGTACATTCAGAAAGACTGAAATCAGCAGCAGCAGTCTAATATATGGTATACAATGGAAATTTTTGAATAAGAGGTACTCTACTCCTGCTAAAATTATTAAAAATGGAATTACCTTTTAATCTATCAAGATGCTTCATGGAACATCCTTAATCTTCTCTTACATTTGATATTGGAATTATTGGCCCACCTTACTTGATTGACCAATTTTGAATATCAGTGACTATGGTAGACACGAAAATAAATGGTTATTATGGCCTGATGTATATTATGTCTCATTGATAGTTATGCATGTTCTATTAAAATGCTTTAATATTGTGAAATAGTTTGGCAATTTATTAGATTATTACATTAACATATTATTAGATAATTAAGACTCATATGCTTCCAAACTGCTGGCCCACAGGCCGGATGCGTCATGGCAAAACCGCACCCACCCCATTGCCGGCAATGGAAAAAAAGTCACAAGACGTTGCGACACGTCACGTGACGTTGCGAGTTTGACACCCCTGCTATAGCCTAGAGTAATTTTCATAGAAATTTGCAAAAATTCAGATTTAATTTGTTGAAGTGTAATTGTCTGGAAATAATTACTCCAAGAAACCTTCTCTGTATGTGAATGTGAAGAGAAAGTGAGAGAGAATACCAATGGGGTTTAGCAGTTAAGATCAAGGTTGAATCCTGTCTTAAGTATTGAAGCTAGTTGTCTGACTTTGGGCCAGTCATTTCTCTTAGCCCTAGAATGGGAAATCAAAATCTACCAATCTTCACTGGATTGTGTTATTGAAGTAATCCTGTGCTAATAATTTTGAGTTCTTTTAGACAAATTTATAAGATTTTAAGTAAGTTTCTATGGGAAGAATAAACCTTTGATTTTCTTTATATTATAGTTACCATATGATGATGGAGATTTTAATTTTCCAAATTTCAGTTTTGTCACTGGGCATATTTTTACTCCCATTTCTATAAAGAATACAAATGACTAATACTCATATTGTTTTTAAGAGCATATTGTGAATATCAATAAAAAGTAAAGATATGAATGTACTTTTGATTATATAACAAAAAAATAAATGAAGAACTATGGATCTATTCAGTGTGGGATTTAAAAAATAATTTTTCAGTGTTGAAAAGATAGCGTCACCCTTAGAATTAGATTGATAATATATATTAAATTTATGTTTATGAATTGACTATCAATGCAATGAAAAGACTGATCAGTGTTATTCTTACTAGTCACGACTTAACATTATGTTTAAAAATTGGCTAAATGGCTTTGTTATATCATATAATTTATTTTTGTCGTTTTCTTTTTCCTTTGTTTAGCTTTTAAAAAATTTTCTTCCCCCATTCTTTGTATATTAAAGCAATACAAAATTTAAAAACTGATTTGCCAGATTTTAAGCATTCGTTTGGATTATAATTCCTGTGCTTTAGGATAGCTCCTGTGGAAAACAGCTGATGCTATAAAAATGCTGCCATGCATTTGTGTGTGTGTGTGTGTGTGTGTGTGTGTGTGTGTGTGTCAACTCAATCCATTGCAAACTGCAGAGGAACCCATGGGGAACATTACAACATAATCCCCTATGGGTTGATATCTTGGTATTCCTTTTCCATTTGATCAACTAATGAACTCCTTCATTCATCTGTGTAGAACAGCAATTCCCAACCTTTTTGGCACCAGGGACCAGTTTGGTGGAAGATAATTTTTCCACAGATTGGGAGGGAGGGTGTTGGTTTCATGCACTATCTATATCCTGCACATGCACAGATAAAGCTTCCTCACATGTGCAGCCCGGTTCCTAACAGGCTGCAGACTGGTACCAGTCCACAGCCCAAGAGTTGGGGACTCCTGGTATACAGGTAAGGTATGCCTAGTAGAAACATATTCAGGTAGTTCTATACCCTTCTACAACATATTGATGGGGAAAGAAAGGAAATAGGTTTTTGTTTTCTGAATGAAGAGACCTCCTATCATAGGAACTGCATAAAAAATAATGTTGGTATTATTTTAATCAATAACATTTTCTTTCCCAAATGCCATTAAGGTTAATTTGAATGTACCCTGTGGAGAAAATTAGACTCAATCTACTAGACAAAGAACTGGATATAATCTGTCCAATCTATACTGGATGAAGATTAAACTCAAGCACAAATATTTGTTTTTCAGAGTCCATAAACTAACCATTGATGATGTGACCCCAGAAGATGAAGCTGATTATTCTTTTGTGCCTCAAGGATTTGCATACAATCTCTCAGCTCATCTTCGTTTTTTGGGTAAGTTCCATGGAATCTTTTTTAACACCAGATAAGAATGTGTAGCAGGATTTATCTCTCTATCTGTCTGTTTTTAAATGCACATTTCATACCTATGATTAGATCTTGTTGCTGAATGTAGTTTATTTTATTATATTACAGTTCCAGCACCACCATTTGCAAAAAAAAAAAGCAATAAGAGTAGTAGAACATAATATCATATATTGTGTTGTTTTAGTCAGTGGTGGGATTCAGTCGGTTTGCACCACTTCAGCTGTAGCGGTTGCCCAGGCCCAGAATTTGTTGCCCAGGCCCAGAATGGACTTCCGGAAGCAGCATCCACACAGAGAACCGGTTATTCACATATTTGAATCCCACCACTGGTTTTAATGTAACTTAATTTAGTTAATCCTGGAAAATTAGTCCACAAACTATAATCAATCTAGTTGGCCTTTTTCAATAGACTGGTTTTGATATGGGAGAGTTCTGTTAGAAGAAATGAGGCAGGGCAAGAGGATGGTTTTCCCTTTTTTTTTTTTAGCATGTTGTCCCTCCTTCCCCACCCAATGTCACCTCCCAAGCTTCCCTGGAAGATGGTTCCAGGGGAGGATGTATAAAGATGAAAGGCAACAGAACAAAGAGTGAATCAAGGAAAAGTACTGCCATGTTCCTTTCTTGGGTGTGAAGCTTTCTACAGATCTACTAAGCCAAAAGGATGAAAGTTGTTAATAAGTTAGCAACAGTAGAAATACAATTACTGGATAATGGAATATATAAGACAGATTGGGTATTTTATAAATCTATGCATGTATATCACAAGTACATGAGAAAGAGACCTGAAAGTGAGATCAGAGAATAAAGTCTGAAGATATGAAAAGCAAGCAGAAAATCAAAGTGATAAAGGAAATCTTTGACCAACCCCTGCAGGCAGAATATGCTAATTATATTTTATACTGTTTTTGAAGAAACAAATGTATGACCGTGATTGTCCAGAAAAATCAAGCAGTGGAACTTAGTTTCAGGATAATGATAAAACGTATTTCATTACAAATGTTTATCAGTGACTCAATGGATGAATTTAAAAGGTCAATATCACTGCTTTGTGATTTTTATTTTTTTATTTTTTGTCCAGCTATGGATGTTCATAGTTGTTTGAAGCTTGCTAAACCTTAGAAAATGTTAAACTGAAAACATTTCATCAAATGTTATTTCATGCTGGCATAACAAAGTGGCAGTGGTGATTTTCAGATCTTCTGCAGCCACAATGCCATAGTCAGAGGAAAAATAAGGGACAGGGTGAAACTTTAGAACATGGCAGAGGAGCAGCAATTTAAAAAACAGTGGATTGGCAATGGTGAGCGATCCTTTAGGCTGCACGTTGACAATTCACCATCTCGCCCGATCACCAAGGCTTTGGAGTCAATGGCATAAAGTCATTGGAGCCCTTAATAGATCAAACTTAGTGACAGTATTCAATCATTATTGCATTGATTTTAATTACTCCACTTTACCCCTTCTCTGTTCTCATACAGTCTCCTTGGCAACTAACATTCTTTCACCATAGATTTTTTTTTTTTTAGAAAAAATAAATGCTTGATTCAAGTATATAGCTACCAAACACATTTAATCGTTTTTCCTTTTCTCTCTCTCTCTCTCTTTCTTTTCTTGCAGAGGTTAAGATTGACTTTGTGCCTAGGCAAGGTAAGGACAACATTTTTTTTTATTTATACTAATCTAGGAAATGAGAACCATATTTTTAAAAAAAAAATCTCTCCTGTTTTAGAAGAGTCCTTTTCATGAAATGGTTTCTCTGCTTTTGTTGCAGAACCCCCCAAAATCCATCTGGACTGCATGGGGCAAACTCCGGACACCATTATTGTGGTAGCTGGAAATAAGCTGAGGCTTGATGTACCCATCTCAGGGGACCCGGTCCCTAAAGTGATCTGGCAGAAAATAAACAAGGTAATAACAGTCTAAAAATGCCAGGGCTTCATATCTGGTCCTTTAAATCACTACTGCCTATGTGGCTTATTACAAATTTCTTATTTGATTAAAAAATAAAGGAATTCTTTACAATAAAGGAGAATATTTGTAGGTCAGGATTAAAATGAGGGATTCTTGGTGCTCTCTGAGTTTGATTGTTTTCTTGCAGTGTACTGATGTAGTGATGATGTTGCCTAGTTTGGGTAATGAAACGTCTACAAGAAAACAACAAAGTTCAGAGAGCACCAAGCACCCCTCAGTTCTTAACCTGAAAATATAGTTTTAATGTAAAATATCATAAGAATATTTTCATTTTAGTTCTCCAAGCACAAACATTATCTTGGCAATAAAAATACCCATTCTGTTTGGCTCTAAGCTTATTCATCCCTTCTCTTTCTAAGATTCATCTGTAGAGGTCTACACAGCTAAAATGGTACCATTCTTGTACTTCATTACCAAGATATTTGTTGTGGGTTGGGAGAGAGAAATGTGGAGGAGTATTTGAATACTGGCTGAGTATAGAGAAAAGTCAATTTAAAAATGGGGAGGTGGGGGAATAGATAATACAACAGAAATCTTGAATGAAATCTTGAATAGCATGAATTCTTCCTGCAGTAATTTATTGTTGTTCCTGCTCATATAAGTTTATGCAACCATAGGATTTTCTTGCCCTCATCTTTTGGTTCTGGATAAATCCTCATGTACTTCAAATGCACTTCACTTGACAATCTGAACAGGTGCAAAGACTATTATTGATTGCTATCTGATAATTTACTCTGACTCACTTTTTCTTGTAGCCTGAAATAATTGAGCATCAAGCTGGAAGGATTAATCCTACCATCTATTTTGAATCACTTCTATTGAAGTCATGTTATCGTTCAAAACATTCAAAGAGCTGCTATAAAGATTGAGGAGTTTTGATCTGCCCATGCTATTCTAACTGATCACAAAACCAATCCCTGTCCTGTTTTATTAATATCCCTTCATCAGGGACACAGTATCAAGCAGTTCAGATTATAACACTCCTTCCTGTTCATGGGTATGATTTATTTAGATTACAGAATGACTTCTCAGATATTTGAATAAAATTAACCAGCCTAGAAAGGCACTTTCTATCTTTGCCTTAATTGTGTGAAAATCAAAGGATTGCCTTCTTTTGTGTGAAGATACAACAACCCTTTCATGTGCCCTTTGGGTATTTAATTGCTGTTAGCCACAGCCATCGTAGACAATGGGAAAGAATTGGAGAACTGCACTTTGAATATCAAGAAAAATCAAATTACCTATCTTTGTTTTAAACCCTGATCCAGGAATTGGTGATTCAGAAGCTAAAAAGTTGATGGTCAGCCTTCAATGTTTGTACCTGTATTGTGATGTAAAAACACCTTTGCAAAAGTCTGGGACAAGGCCATGGTACAACACTGGCATCCTTAACAGGCAGTAGTTTTCAAAGAATGTGGTTAAAAAAATCAAGGGGACAGCAGCATCTTGATCACGCAAAGTATTAGTGCCACTTTATAAAACCCTAGTAAGACCACATCTGGAATACTGCAACCAATTTTGGTCACCATACTACAAAAAAGATGTTGAAACTTCGGAAAACGTTCTACTGTTGCAGACAAGCAAAATCCAGAAGAATCCACTACCCATCTCTGATCTAGGGAAAGCCATTGAGATCAGCTTCAGATGGAATGAGAAGCTCATGTGCTCCTGTGAGCCACACAATGCAGGCTGCAGTTGATTCCTCCCCCTAAGAGCCACATATATATGGTCAAGCACTGGTGCAAATGACCCTCTTGGTAAGTGTTAGTTCTGCCATCTTCAGCTTGGTGCCTTGCCAGCATCCTATCATCAAAGCCTGGGGAGAGGGGGCAAAGGGGAAAAAAGGGCAAAGGATTTTTGCAGCACCTGCCCCAGCAGTCAGGCACAGGTTAAGGCTCCACCAACAGCCACTGCCCTGGGAGCCCAGTCAGCACCATCAACCTGGGCTGCACCACCAAAGAGAAGAGGCTGCAGACCCCACACCATGGGGTGAAGTATGGCAGAGACCCTAAGGAATTGAGGTTCTTCCTGGCTCAGATCTGGACCTACATGCAGGAGTATGGTCCAGAGATAACTGAAGGGGCAAAGGTGCGGCACATGATCATGACACTAGAGGGAACCACAGCAAGTGGATGGTCACCCTCCACAACAATGATGCTCCAGAGTTGCGTAACTTCATTTCATGGTAGCACTCTGAAAATGCTTTGAAGATCCCTTGGCTGACTGCAAAGCCAGGACCAGGATCAAGACCATAAACCAGGGCTGCTGACCTGTAGCCGTATATACCCAAGAATTCCACAATATGGCCTGCAGATTGACCAACTGGCCACAAGACATGCTGATTGAGTGTTTCTAGGATGGGCTGAATAATGATGTCTACAACACCTGCATCTCCAGGGGCAATCTCCCTACCCTCCATGGTTGATATGTCCTAGCCAAAGAAGTTGAAATCTACCTGGCCCATTCACAGAGCTGGCCCAGCCGTGGGTGGCAAGATCCCTCCCAGAAAAGAAAGAAGCCCCGAAGTCACCAGCCTGTGAGCAAAGCCTGTGCCAATGTTCCATTGGCTGCTTCAAGTGTGGGATGAAGGGGCACTGAGCTTCTGAATGCCAAGCCATGCACCCAGCCCCAAAAATACCCTCAGGCTCCACCAAGAAGCTGGTGAAGCCGACACCAAGTCGTCGAGTTCACTCTATCCCCCAAGGATGGCAAGACAACTCCAATTATTCCAGCAGGAGGACCGGTGGAGATGACAACCCCTTAGTAAGTTGCCCAGTGATCCCAGTAACTGTCTCCATAGAACTGATAGTGCCATCCTCAGGATGCAAGTGAAGTGTGGTAGCCCTCCTGTACTCAGGCTGCACCAGATGCCTGGTAGCCATGCCCTAGTTGAGAAAATAGGTCTAAGACTCAAGCAGTTTAAAGTGCTTATGGCTTTTAGCCAGCTGGACAGCTTGATAGCAGGGTGTGTGTGTGTGTGTGTGTGTGTGTGTGTGTGTGTGTGTGTGTGCAACATTCATCACCAAGCCAATAGAGATGAGAATGGAGGCACACACAGAAATCCTGAGTTTTATTGTGGCACCTGGCATGCAGTGACTCCTAGTGGCTTGACATGGCTATTGGAGAAGGAGGATGTTCAAGATTCAGCGGGCCAGTCCAAAAGGGAAACAGAAAAGAAATTTGAGGTCCCTACTGCTATGTCGCCATGGGCAAAACTAAGAAGGGAGATGGGAGCTGCAATGAAGGAGCACTCCCAAAGATGATCCCTGGATTCCTAAACAATATTGGGACCTATGGGAAGTTGTCAATGAAAAGGACTCAGACACACTCCCACCCCACTGCCTGCCTGACTGCTCCATAGAAATCCTACCAGGGCCTAAATTGCCAAGCCCACATTGTACTCCATGAACCCTAGAGAATTAGAGGAACTGTGGTCATTCATAGACAAAAACTTGAAGTGTGGTTTTATACAACCCGCCAGACCACGAGTGGCTGCCCCTGTGCAGTTTAAGGAAAAGAAGGATGGGTCCCATCATCTATGTGTAGATTATCATGGGTTAAATGCTGTCTGCATTGAAAATGTCTATCCACTGCCACAAATGAAGGATATACTAGCCCATCTGGCCAAGGGGAGAATTTTTACTAAACTGGACTTGCAGGAAGCATATTACTGGGCTAGAATCAAGGAAAGAGATTAGTGGAAAATGGCTTTCAATTGCCCCTTGGGGTGTTTTCAATTCCGAGTTTTCCCATTCGGACTGCAGGGTGCCCCTGTTGTATTTATTCAGCGTTTAAATGAAGTACTATATGAACAACTGTACAAGGGAGTTCTGTTTATTTAGATTTTATTTTGATGTATACCAAAACCAGGGTGGAACATGTAAAACTGGTCAGGGCTGTGCTCAAAAAACTCCGGACAGCCCAATTGTATACTAAACTGTCCAAATGTCAAACTGCTGGCCCACAGGCCGGATGTGTCATGCCGAAACCGTGCCCACCCCATTGCCAGCAATGGAAAAAGAGTTGCGATACATCGCAACACATCACATGACATTGTGAGTTTGACACCCCTGATCTAGAGTATCGCATGTCCCATGAAGGAATAAAAATGTATCCTGAGAAAGTGTGAGCAGTTCTGAAATGGGCTCCTCCTCACACGCGGAAGCAACTTCAAAACTTCCTGGGATTTTCAAAAGGCAGACGCAACTGAACAATTAATTGTGGACATCCCTCCCGCTTCCGGTGTCAAAGGAGCAGAAGGGAGCTCAATTTATGAGATAAAAGAACAAAGGATTACCCGCACGGCCCATAAACGTAAAGAAAAGGAGAAGCAATTGAAAGCCTCTACTGTAGCTGACAGCTCCGCAGCTGATCGCCTGTCTCCTGTCATTTCTGAACCAGTAGGTGGCGCTCGACCGAAAGTCTTCGTTAAGTCTTATGCCTCAAGCATTGCTATAGGATTGAAGTCTTCTAATGCCTAAGTTTATATCATGGAATGTTGGAGGATTAAATATTCCTCAAAAAAGGCGTAAGATTTTTCATTATTTAAAACATTACAACAATGATATTATATGTTTGCAAGAAACTCATATTGTGGCCAAAGATCAAAAATTATTATTGAACCCAAAGCTTGGAGAACTGTTTGTGGCTTCTGCTTTAAAGAAAAAAGCTGGACTTGCATTATATATTAAAGGACACTTTTTACCTATTTTAAAAGAAGCTGATACAGAAGGAAGATTTTTATTGGTGGAATTAAATTTAAATGGAAAAAAATGTTTAATAGTGGGGGTTTATGCCCCAAATCAATTTTCACTTCAAAAGCAATTTTATAGACAATTACATCAGAAAATAGTGGCTATGGATTATAAATCTTTTATTTTTATGGGGGACTGGAATGGGGTCCTAAATACATCAAAGGATAAAAGGACATCTATACTAAATTAGAGTTGGGAGAAAAGAGCATACATTTGCATATTTCCTTCTGTCTTATTCTCAAAATGTATGATTTAAGCATTTTCTAGCAGAGATATAAAGAAATTTGTCATATTGTGTTTCCCCGAAAGTAAGGCCTACCCAAAAAATAAGCCATAGCTTGATTTTGAGGGGTGGATATAATGTAAGCCCTACCCCAAAAATACAGATATTTTTACAGATATTCGCCACTATTGCAAATTTTCCAGGACATCCGAATTCCAGTTCAGCTTTGAGAGCAGCAGAGAAAGTCTGATCAAAGATGTACGCATCAACCTAAGTATTTGGAGTAACATTCTTTTCCATGAGGGTTATTGCAATAAAGAGGACACTATACAGTAAAAGAAAATATTTAGATGGTAACAGAACAACAGAACTCAGATGGTAGAAAGTTGTTCTTTGTCCTTAATCAGTCTGAGTAAAGTACTGGAGTATGATGAGAACTTGCAAACTTAAAACAATAGATTAAAATAATTAAAATACAAAAAATAATTAAAAGGAAACTCTTTGAAAGGAAAGTTGTTACCTTTATTGGAACAAATCTTAATGTTGTTTAAATCCAGCAGTGTGCTGCAGCTGCCAAAAAAGCCAATGCAGTCCTAGACTACTAATATTCCATCACTGGAATTTTCAAGAAGATATCAGACCAGCATTTGTCTGCAATGGCACACATCTAAAAATCAAGCTAGGGTGGGCATGGGTGGTGATGGATCTGTCCCATGCCCCCTGCACCTGCTTACCTTGCAGCCAAGAGATTGGACAAGAAGGTCCATTCCAACCCTATTATTCTATGTTCTTAACCCTCCAGGCTCCAGTTAGTCCAGAATGCGGCCGCGCAGGCGGTGATGGGAGCGACTCGTCGCTCCCATGTAACGCCGCTGCTGCGCGAGCTGCACTGGCTGCCTGTGGCCTTCC
>JANHFS010006898.1:7573-28098 GCA_032467975.1 Trimeresurus albolabris
AGCAATGCTGGCTGTGGAATTCTGGAAGTTGAAGTCCACATGCCTTAAAATTGTCAAGGTGGAGAAACACTGATGTAGGGACTTCTGCTGATAAAACAGGCCTCCAGCTCTGTGACCTCACAAAGGGCAGGGCCCAGATCATCCTATTCTTGGGGAAATGCATAATGTGAGATGATTCTGGAAAGATAAACCTGCAGTTCTATGGATATCAAATCCTGTACAGTTTTAGAGATAAAAACTAAACCTTAAATTTGGCCTGGAAGTCGATTAATTACAACATGGTCATCTCAACATAGGTTTGATACTACTTAACCTACGTTCTTATCAGTCCATTGCATTTTGGACTCATTATAGTCTAAATTTCTGTCACAGTTGTAAGGCTATCCTGTTCAATAAAGATACACAGCTGGCATACCAGCCAAATTTGGGCAAAATCCCTTTTGGTTACAACTTTTACTTGCCCCTGAAGCAATAGGCACAAGTGCAGGAAGATGCTGTTTTGGGATGAACACAATTCTATCAATCTGGGATCGAACTGGATAAGTCATTTATAATTATAACCTGATCTTCCAAATATTTTGATTTTTTTCTCACAAATTCAGTTCCTTTACAATCTTCATGTGTGACGTGTCGCGATGCATCATGACTTTTTTGCCATTGCCGGCAATGGGGTGAGTGCGGTTTCGCTATGATGCATCCAGCCCACGGGTCGGCAGTTTGACACCCCTGCTTTAGACTTTCACACCATCCCTAGCCTGACCTAATACAATGATATATAGATTATCATCAGTACTGGTTAGTATTCTCTGGTCAGGCATTAAACACCACCAAGACTGTCTAGCAGGATGCCATAGTCAGTGGCATCAAACATTGCTAAATAGTTCAGTAGAAGCAGAGGACATTTGTTTCCCATACAAGTCCTGACAAACTCACCTCACAGGATTGTTGTTGTGGAGAAAATAGTGGGAAGAAGCAGTACTGGTATGTTTTTTTGCCTTCATCCATCTTCTACATTGTCTTCTCAAAAATATTCACCAAGAAAGGGAGATTAGAGAATGACTTCAGTTTTCCAAAATGACTGCACTGAGAGGTGGTTCCTTCACGAAGAGTTCCACCATTGTCTCGTTTAAAAATAGAACCTCCCTTTCTCTAAAAGATGAATTTATTTCCTTCCAAATCCTCTTCTCAGGATCCTGTCCAATTGCCCAAGGGAGCTACAGGGACATGTATCCAGTTGCCAGGAAGCAGAAATTATACTACATATCACTCTATTCTCTCTCTTAATGAAAGGAACAAAACACTGGTGGCTCTGAGAGAATTCTGCACACCATTTACTTGTGCTATCTTTTTCACATTCTTCAGAGCCTGCAGCATAAGGCATAATTGCAAATCTGGTGTTTGGCTTCTTGATAATGAAAAGAATCCTATAGATTTGAACCATCTCAATTGATATAGCTTCAGTCCATTTCTTTCCAATCAACTTCAGTAATTGTTGGCAATATTATTAATTTGGCCACTGGATGATGCATCTAACATTCCTAGAGAAATATGTTACCTGAATGTATACTTTATATATACACACAAGTATACTTATAGGAGCTATGGTGGTGCAGTAGTGCGGGCTAATTCAGCTCACTGCCAGGAGTTCAATCCTCACCAGCTCAAGACTGACTCAGCCTTCCATCCTTAGGAGGTCGATAAAATTAGGACCCAGATTGTTGGGGGCAATACGCTGACTCTGTAAACGGCTTATAGAGGGCTGTGAAGCACTGTGAAGCAGTATATAAGTCTGTGCTGTTGTATTATTTGTCAGATTTGTACTCTACCTCTATCACTCAAACTCAGGTGATTTAAGTGGAAAAAGCACAGATACAAGGACAGATAATATAATAGCATCATTATAGCAATCACCACAAGTAAAATTAAGGGTCCAGAGCAACATCAGAAAAACATCACAAATCATCCATATGCTATTCAAAACAATTTGTTTTTATTGGCTTACAGAAAGGTACTGATGTGGAGGCAATATCCAATGGGAGACTTACACACTGTCCTCATTGAACAATGTGGAATATTGTGGAGGCAATATCCAATGGGAAACTTTCACACTATTGAAGTGTAAACCTCACTTCCTGTCACCTTGCAAAGCAGGAGAGAGCACCAGTAATTTCTTCCAAATACATGAATGAGTTGATTCTGACTGGAGAAGATGACCTGTGGTGGAAAAATGTTTCCAACTCATTATGTATTGGAGGGATGGGAAGTTTTCTTTGTGTTTCACCATTGATTAGTTGCAAGTAATAAAGCATGTGTACACATCAAGTCATCTCCTATGGCTTAAGAGGTTTTGTCCCAAGCAGCAAGAAGGAAGCTTTTTGAGGTGTGCTTTCTTATCAGAAAAGGTGTTAATTCTTTCTTGTCAATTATCTGGTGACCACGTTCCATTTAGTGGTCACAGTAAATTCACCTACTAGATTTTGAATGCACATTCCTCTCCTGTAGTTTAAACAATTCCTCAGTCAGAAAACTCAAATTCAGTATTCCATATGGCAACGTGTTTTACAAACTGATTGTTTGTAGCTTGTTAATTGGTGCTATTATTCAAGATAATGAAGATAATTTTCTATTTTGTCTTTCTTATTGCACAAATTGTCCAGAATAAAAAGGCACTTTTATCTGGGGAATTGTTGGTACAGTACTACTCTGCAGAATCATGTGGATGTTTTTAATGTCTTAGTTCTGTCAGAATGAGAGCAGAGGATGTATGAAAGCTATTTAAAAGTGCATAGAACTCAGATAATATATATAAATGATTAAGTAGTTAATAGAATAATTAACAGATGGCAAGAACAATTATGCATTCATATTTCTATGCAACAACATTTGGTAGATATAATTATTTTACACAACAGATGTTAATTGTCTTTATTTTAAGAAAATTACATCTCTGGGAATGCTTCATAAGAGATGGCCAATTTTAGACCATGCATACATTTATAACCCCTTACTCCATAAAAACAACTACTCTTACTATTCTAAGTTTTCCATAGTGTCAATGATGAAAAGAGCTCCTTTGTCTTAAAATAGTAAGAAGGGGCAGATCATTAGTAGGGATCCACTCATTTTATGGACCTTCTTGATATTGATAAGAGGGAAATGTGCTAACCTATTCTTCTTTAATATACATAGAAGCACAAAACTGAATTGCAGAGTGATTTCTGTATTCAGTGGGAATGAGATTTGAAATTATATGGAGGGTTTAAACATGAGAATCAATCTGGTTTAATTCTAGTCTCCAGAAAAAAGCAGAGCTCCAAAATATCAAAGGAGTTGTAAAGCATGTTATTAATGTTTAAAGAAAAGACTGTCATGGTGTGCATAGCAAGTCAATAACCAACAATCTACCAGAAGAAAAACCCTCCAAGGTAGATCAGACTAAGAAACCAGTTTTGCATACCATACTATTTTTATTCTAAAATTGCAATAACAAAATATTGCAAGTATGAATGGGTTTCCCCATCCATCCTTTCACATTCATGAGAATTAGGAAGGGTCTTGCCTGAGAAAGTTTATGTGGGTTACAAATCTGGCTGGTCAGACTTCTTTTATCTGACCACTCTCTTGGTTATGGCTCTTCCTCACAATTGTTTCTTCTGCCCTTACACTATCTTTTCCTAGCCAGGATATGTTTTTGTTACCAACACTCACCTTTCCTATCATTCTAGATAGTAGAATCACTTCAAGGGGCAAAATATTGTTCAGTTGCTTATAAAACTGGAGAGTCCCATGCAGATCGGAAGATTCTTCCTTTGAGTCATAGCAGATCCTACGTTTCTGTTTAATACAATTTCTATGTCTTGTTTGTTTTCCTTGTTTCCTTGCCTTTTTTTGTATTTTATTATTTTATATATTTTGTTTTGTTTTATTGAACAATGAAAAATAAAACTCTGGGTGTGAACAACCAGAAATGGTCATATTTTAAAAAGAAAGTTGCCAATATCCAGTCATTTCTCTTTTCAGAACTAATATATTTAATTTTTTAATTCTTTTTTAATAACAACCCTGAATCTTTACTAAGAGGATTTGTTATTTTTATTTGCGTTTTAAATGTTTGAAAGCTAATTTTTCCTTTACAAATAGCAATTAAATAGGCATCTAGGGGCTGGAAAATAGTTGTATAGGTAATTATGCACTGGAAGCAAGTAGAAAATGTGATTTGTAAATATGGGATTTAAAGGTGTATTTGATGGATTCTATATATTAACATTTTGGCAAGAAAAAGTGGTAATTACACATCTTCAACATAATCTGAAACTGAATAAAATAATATTTGTGAAGGATAATTGTGATTGAACATCTGCTTCATAGATTATTTAATTCTATGGGAGCCTTTCTATGGGGCCCCCCATTTCTTTACTTGGTAGCTTCATAATAGAACAGGCATGTCAAACTCGTGACATTTTGGGACTTTTTTCCCATTGCCGGCAATGGGATGGGTGTGGTTTCGGCATGACGCATCCGGCCTGTAGGCCGGCAGTTTGACATGCCTATAGTAGAGGGACAGAAGCAAGCAGTACATGCAACCCAGTGTGAGTGATGCCATTCATGCTTTCTTTGATCCTGTCTTTTTTACCCTCTTTTCAACAACCCGCCATTCTTTATTGTTTTCCAACTTCTATTCCATCTTCAGCCTATTTCAGCAATGGAAGATGAATAACCTCTAGAAGAGAATTTTAAAAGGAGGATAGGGCAGAAACTGGAAAAAAAAATAGAGCAAATGCTGCCTGCAGCCATACTCCTATCTGGTTGTGACTTGATACCAAAAGTCATTTTACATTTCAATGGCGAGCTGGCTTTTTCTATGGAAAGCTAATAGAGCCCCATGTCAAATTACTAGGTATTTTCTGGTGGCATGAAGGCATAGTGTGTGTGTGTGATTAAAACAAAAATGTGTTGAAGTAGTGGGTAACTTAGCTCTCTGAGAAGCCCCCTTTGCTTTGCTTGTTGCGCTGTAATTCAGATTTTCTAATTAGCTCATCTAAATCCTTAGACCAGTGTTTCTCAACCTTGACAATTTTAAGGCATGTGGACTTCAACCCCCAGAATTCCACAGACAGCATTGCTGGCTGTGGAATTCTGGGAGTTGAAGTCCACATGCCTTAAAATTGTCAAGGTTGAGAAACACTCTACGACACTGTGGAATTACCTGCATGTGATAAAAAATTACAGACTGAATAACACCAGAAGGACGTTCTTCAGAGACGGGTGGAACAGGCAAGGAAGAATATATTTTATTCTAACTTCTCTTAAATCCTCAAGTACAGATCAGGACGTGCAAAGCCTTAAATCTTCAAACGTAAAAACAGAGAACACTCTTTCTAGTCTGCAGGTAAAAAGGACTGGATTAAACAACAAGGTACATCTCCCAACCTGCACCCAGGTATATTCGGGAGGATGGTTTAGCATACCCTCCCCAGGCCTAGTAACCTTTAGAGACGATAAACCTAAATCTTTGGGCTGTCCCAGGTGGGGCACTAGAAACCTTTAAAGCAGGGGTCCCCGAACTTGGCAAGTTTAAAGACTTGTGGACTTCAACTCCCAGGCCAGCATGGCTGGCTGGGGAATTCTGGCAGTTGAAGTTCACAGGTCTTAAAAAGTTGCCAAGTTTGGAGACCCTTACTTTAAACCATTACCTCTAATGGACTCCGGGATGGTGAAGGTCTGTTTAGAGCCTCTGTAATTTACAGGAAGCATTTACAAAAAGTATGGGTGTTATAAAAAGAGCAGATCCCTCCTTGCATCTGGAAGTTTGCAGCCTATTTTATTTATGACGTTAACCCCAGTTATGTCTCTGGATCCAGCCTGCTGCTATTCACGTTGGATTTTTCTTTTCTGACCTGAACAGAGCCTCCTCTGCACACACACCACAGGCCTTCAGCACCGCCAGCATTAAGGCACTCAGTTTAGCAATTAGTCAATTCCCTCATTTTACCCCTCCAACTCCTAGAATCTTGCAGCTTTCCCCAAAATAAAAAGAACTTTCAGTTAGTTCTCTGCTAGAGTTAAGCACTGCTTTGACAATTTAATTCTAAGCTTTAAAATTAGATTAGAAAAACAAAACACAGAAGACTTTCAAGTAAAACAAAGTTAAAAACCAGCATAGACAACGGCTGGGGTTTTAATGTTTCCCTGGCTGCGGATGCAGATGAAAAATAAAACCGATTGCATCAATGAATAAAAATAGCTCCTCCTTTTGTTTTGAAAGAAGAGAACAAAATGTTGCAAGATTGGTCAAAGGACAGCAGAGGTCTAGGCTCTGATCCTCATCCACCTGTAGCCAGGGAGACACAAATCGCAGCAAATTCTACTGTATACAACATTCCTCTTGTAAACTGATGGTAAATCTTCTCAAGAGAGATTTCTACCTTGAATTTGGATGGCACACACAATAGCCCTTAAAAACCTGCTGTTAAGAATGTTTACAGCTGACTTTGACATCCCAAACTAGCAGGATAGAAACTCTGGTTTTTCAATTCTGGAAAAATCTGATTTGTGCAAAGGGAAGTTTAGTGCCCTGAAGGCTTTGGACTGGAACTGCACAATCTCCAAAGACATGTCAAACAATGTCTCAAAGGAGAGCTCTGACAGGCATTACTCAGGACGGACACTGAGCCCTGGGCCAGCCCGTTTTAGCAGCACCCAACTTTTCCAAGGGAGTCTCAGCCTTCACGGCAAACCTTCTTGGAAAAAGAGGCACTCTTAAAATCAGCAGGGTTTGGCAACAAGCAAATATGCCACATTCTCAAACACCTCCTCTGTAAAGGCTGCTGCAATTCAGCCTATTTGCATAGCTGGGATCCAGCCACTTTGCACTGCGGTTTCAACCAGGTTCCATTTAGAGGCTATCAATAATTCAGCCATTCCAAAAAAAACAGAACAAAGTTCTTCAGGATTTCAGCCTCAAGATTTTTCTTTCCAATTTAAACATTAAAAAAAAATAACTGATTCTACTAGGTATGGGCACTTATTGCCTGCCCATTGGTACACTCAGGGCTGGCCTTCCAAGCAGTCCTGTGGATATTTAATGACTGCCTCTGAAAACAACAACATCTCTTCGCCCAAGAGTCAAGCAAACCACTGTAATCACGATTTCTTTCCTTGGAATTATCCTTACACGATTTACAACAGGGGCGTCCCATCTTGGCAAATTGAAGACCTGTGGACTTCAACTCCCAGAATTCCCCAGCCAGCCATGCTTTCCACAGATCTTCACGTTACCAAAGTTGGACATTCCAATCTACAATGTCTCCTTAAAAGTCAGAGCAATTCTGCTTTCCGGAATTAAATTATGACATCTAGAACATGTTCTAAAACCAGTTCAGACTAGGAATCATAAAAGCCTTTTCACTGGCCAAACCCATCAGTTTCACTTTTACCTTCCACTGCTGCTTATAAGAGCCATTTGCTAGCTAGCAGACTGTAGTTGGTACTATTAGGTTCCCAAAATTATCCTCAAAAGAGGAAGGAAGAAGGGAATTTGAGTTGTGCAATAGAGTTGGAATGTACTATTTTGCATAGATAGATAATCTGTGAAAATTGCAAGCCCGTAGGTGGAATATGATCTTTCTTAAGTGTAATAAGCTAATCTATGAAGCATCTATGTGCTCTTCAATAACAGCTAGAATCTAAGACAACAGTTGTGCCTTGTGAAATTTTCCAATGCATGGGTGTGATAAATGCACACAAGATTAATATCCCCTTTGGTGGGTAGCACCAAACTCTTGGAGATCAAGGTTTGGAAGTATAGACTTCTCTAGAAGTAGAACTTATAATAAAAGTGTTACATGAGTCAGGCAATGTTTTACAGAGATGAATAAAACTATCTGGAGGTGAAGTTCCAATGAACTTTAGAAGGTAAAGAGAGTAGCAGGAGACATTCTGACTCCAATAATAGAGGCAGAATTATCTTATTCATATTTTCAGACCTCTTTATCTCTACAGACTTCTTTGTTCCAAATACCAATTGATAAAAAAAACCCAAAATATCAGGAATTCAGCAACTGTACTTTTTGTACTCTTTTAGACTCTTTTAGTCTCATATTTGAATATGGTGCATGATTTCGCCACCACCTCTTACAACAGGAAAGTTTCCCAACTACCGGTATTTCTGTGATCAGCAATCAGGGTGGTTTTTTTTCCCTTATGAAAGCAACAAACCATAAAAACAGAAGTGCAAAGAAACAATTCATAGCATTTTTCAGGTTCCGCCAACTGCAATTACTGTCCCTGGAAATTAAAAAAAAAAAGAGGGGGGTACTCAGTGTTGACACCAAGAGCCATTATCAGCTATTACAGAGGTCCAAGGGCCAGAGACCTCTTGTGCTTTGGCAAAAAGCACGTGGGAAGGAGATCAAGCTGCTTCCTCCAGAGCTCACAGGTAGACGTTGAGAGTCTGCAAGATCATCTGTCTGCACAGAGGGCAGTTCCGTTGGTAGATGGCCTGCTGCAGCAGGATCTCAGTGCATTCTTGGCACAGGCAAAGGTGCCGGCAGGGCAGTAAGAGGACTGTCTTGGTTTGATCCTGGCAAATGACACATTTCTTCCGTTCTTCTTGTTCTTTAAGAAGCCGCCACGGGTTGTTGTCTTCTTCAAAAGCATTTAGTTGCTCTTTTTTTGCCGTTTTGGTCTGGGATTCACTTGGTCCTTCCCCCTGAGGCTGAAACTGTTGTGTGGCTGTTCCCAGGTCATTGTCCGTTCTGGTCTGGTCTCTGCTGCCTCTTTGGCGGGGACGTATGATCACCGTTGGCCCTTGCCTTCGTGGATATGGTTCTTGTGGAGCCAGTCTCTGTCCCACAGCAGCTCCCCCTGCTCTTTCTTGCGGAGCTTCAAGCACCAGCTGCGGTTCTTGTTCTCCGTGCTGGTTAGCTGCCCAAATGTTCCTGTTCCAACTGAGCACCTGAAGGCCCCAGTCTGCCAACCTACGCCAGGTCTGGGAGCTCAGCAGCATCTCCAGGGACAGGAGCATGATGTGATAAAGGCGTTGCATGTCCCTGAGCAAGCGATGGTAGGAAGGCATTGTGTTCAAATAGCCAGCCACTTGGTTTGCCAGGGTCCAAGTCAGCTGTGGGTTCAGGATAAAGATGCTGGTGGCAAGTATCACAGAGAACAACACCATGCCATATAGGTTTACAAAGAAGACGTTGATCAGCAGCTTGCTCACTGAGGCCAGGAGATCAACAGCCAGCTGACAGGGAGTCCACAGGAGAATGGCCGTAGCAATGGCACTGCTGGAGAGGCGTGCAAGGAAGGCAACCAGGAGGTCTGTGATCCTCAGAAAGGGGCCAACTATAGTATCCCACAGGGCCAGCCCTACTGCAAAAAGGTTCTGAGTTCCAATGAGGCAGATGTTGATTATGCTGTTGATGAAGTAAGCCACAAGGCTCATGGCTATGGCGCACACTTCACACATCTGTCTCAGAAGTGTCTGGCCAGAGCCAATCAGGTTCCAGAAACCTCGGTGCACAATTTCTTTGCTTCTCAGGCCCAGGTGGGTGAACAGGTGGCCCAGCACTTTCAAACTCTCCATGCTGGAGCAAAATCCTCTCAACAAGTTGAGGACTGCGTACACAGAGCCCAGAGTCAAGTAGTACAACGCCTCCAGGATGCATAGCATAACGACCAAGATCCCATTCCAGAACTGGCTCAGACAGGCCACCGTGGCATTGGGCAGATTGTAAACAAAGGCGATAAGCCAGATCAAGGCTGAGAGGACGGTGGAAACGAGGAAGAAGTTGATATCCAGCAGGATGACCAGCACATCCAACACCATCTCCATGCCGTTGATCACCAGGAACACTAGATCCATAGCTGAGCTCTCGAAGAATCGGCCAAGACAAGAACCAGCTGAAGCCAACTGCACAGGGGGAGGGGGGCTTCGTAAAGGCAGCAGGAAGGAGAGGTGTGTGTGCGTTTTGCTCCCTAATTTTCTATGTTAAAAGGGGGGGGAATGCTTTGGCAACAAGGGAGAAAGTCCGGCAAAGTCTTTGCTCGCTGGGCATCAAGGGGCAGCCAATCCAAATTTGGGAGAGGTGCCGTTCATCGTAGTTAAGGCTCCCTTGAGTGGACAATCAGACAATTCCTTTCCCCAAAGGGAAGCCCCTCCAATTCTTTTCTGGAGCAGAGTCCTCGCCCCAAATCAAGGCAGTGGGGCTTGCAAACCACTAGGCCCCATCCAGGGAACCCTGGGCAAGAACCCCAATTGGGGGGGGGATGCTTTTTCTCTCTCTTCTCCAGCCTGGCCCTTATGATTCAGGTCAGAGTCTGGGACCCCTTTCGAGGGGGACAGGTCATACCATGGGTCGAAACCAGGGGGCCCTGCGAGGAAGGAGGGCCGCTAGGTGGGAGCAATGGGGGGGCGTCCCGAAAACACTGAGGTGGGGTCTAGGGTGGGGGAGGGCCCACGGGAACTCCCTCCCCCCCGAGGGGGGCGGCCCCCACGTCGTGGAGCGCAGAATCCCGGTCCCTCCGCGCGGAAGGCCGCAGCCTCGTCCTTGCCTCTGTGCCAACCGCGAGGGGCGCCAGCGACCACCGCCCCTTCAAGCGCCTCGGCCGCCTCCCCACCAAGCGCTCTCCTCCCTTCTCCTGGGCGCCGCCATCTTGGGGGAAGCGGGCGCTTCGGCGGCCAATCAGCGAGGGCAAACGCGAGGGATGTTGAGTTTCCCTCTCGCCATTGGCCGCAGCGGCTGTTGTTTTCGCCCTTCCAACGCCGCGATTGGTCCGTTTTGAAAGTCGCCTTCAGGCGGTTGACTTTGCTCCGAGCCGAGGGGGAAGAAGGGAGGAGGAGGGGCGTAGCTTCCCTAGAGGCGAGGCCTGGAGAAAGGCGGGAAGGAGTTGGTCACGGGATTTGAGGGACGGGGCGTTCCTCACTCTTTCCCCGCCTCCAGGGGGGCGGAGCTTTTTGCATCTTTGGGAGCCCAGAAATAATAGCTGAAATAATGAATTTTAAACATAGCGGTCGTTGTGAATCCTTTATTTATCTGGTGATACTTTATTCACCATCCATCAGGTCTTCTTCCAACCTTTCCTTAATCTGATATAGCTTTTTATTTAAATAAATAATAAATTAATAAATCATTAATTTAAAAAAAATGGGGGAAGGTTTTGCGGAAAGCTAAGGCATATATTGAAGCAAAAACAATTGCAGGCTTCATTTTCTCATCCTGTGGAGATTTCACTTCATTTTATTTTATTTGCCTTTCTGTGAAGGTAAAACCATTTTCCCCAGTTGGGAGGGGGAACACTCCAGAAGTGTTAAACTCAAATTCTTGCCGGCGTCCTCTAAATCTAAAGCCCCCTTTAAAAAATATATTATTTCCTGGTCTCCTTTCTGATCGTCTGAATTTTTCGCCTTTTAATATTTGATCTTTGCAACTTCGCAAGACACACATCTGAATTTAATTGATCCGGGATAAAGCCTTCCCTTTCTTAAATTCATATTGCAAGAAAGGGTTTCTTTTTAGGATTCCCAGCCATGAGGAAAAACAGGATTTTTTTTTTTCCAAACAAGAAGTTCTCAGAACCATAGATTAGCATAGTCCATCTTGGCATCAGCTATTACAGCAAAGAAAGGAGGGGGGAAATCAGTGCAAAAGGTGTAATTAACAGTTTCCCTGTTTGCAGAGAACATCTGCAATCTGAATTTGTTTGCCGTCTACTGGACAAGGTGCCCAAAGTTTGACCTCTTTAACCTCAAGGACCACAATGAAAAACAGGCCGATTTTCAAACATTTTGGATTTCCTATGAAAGGCGGAACCTTCTGAACGGACAGACAGAAGAAGCTCCTTTTTTACAACTGACAGGCCGATGCCTCTTTCAGAACCAGGAAGAGAACTGTCTGAACTCTGGGAAACTGAGTAAAAAAGAGCTTGATATCCTCAATTTATGGACATTCGTTTATCAACTGTTCAAGTTACGACAGCATTGGGAAAAGTGACAGGACCAATCCTTACGGTTGTGATCGTTGCAGCATTTCCATGATCACGGGATCAACATTCAATAAACAACCAGCATGGATTTATGACAGTTGCAGAGACTTAGGGTGATCCCCATTTGCACTCTTCCCAGCTGGCTTCTGACAAACAAAGTCAACAGGAAAAGTCAGATTCACATAATTACCGTACCAAAAAAGGTCATAAAACCGGGCATCACTCTCTTAATTATCATATCACTTAGCAATGGAGGTTCCAGTCCAATTGTGATCATAAGCCGAAGACCTTGTCACTGTGTTGAGTTTTCCTAGCAAATTTGTTGGCAAAACAGAGCTCAGAAGATCACCAGCAAAACTGCAAAAAGGATGGAATATTCTCAGCTCAGTTTCCGCCACCTGGCTGATAGGCAGGAAGGGGCTACTGTTAATTTTAAGTCTTTCCTCCAATGCATGCCAAGAACGGAATAGACTTTTCAACTTGGCACGTTTGCAGACAGAGCATTGGAGCAGAATTGTTATTGGAACAGCATTTGCTCACACTAGAAGCACAGGGGATGCTGGCCTTTGGTGGCCCCCACAAGGGATGCCTCCCGAACTCAAAAATCTCCAGTGGACATGTGCCCAAGGAGGAAAGCTGAACTTACTGCTTTTGTTTGGTTTGAGCTGTAACGTGGAAGCATGGTCAGTTATTTTCCTGTACTCGAGATACCGAGTTAAAATCTGGGACGAGTAGCACAAAACATGTGTAAATACTTGGCTTTTGTTTTAAAATTAGCACCCAAATTAGCCTTTGCTGGACATCTAAAGGCTTTTAGGGCTAGCCAACTGTCCTCAGTTCTCTGTGAGATGCCTCTGGACAACTAATAGACAAGCAAAATGCTGTAAACATGGTATATTTAGATTTCAGTAAGAGATTAATTAATAAAGTAGACCACAACCTACTCCTTGGTAAGCTTGAAAAAGGTGGAATAGAATAGACAACATCACCACCAGATGGATCTGTAGCTGGCTGATAAATCGTACTCAATGAGTAGTCCTCAATGGCAGCACTACATCGACATGGAGAGAAGTAAGCAGTGAGGTACCACAAGGTTCCGTCTTAGGCCCAGTACTCTTCAATATCTTAATGAATGACTTAGATGAGGGAATTGAAGGGGAACTCATCAAATTTGCAGATGACACCAAACTGACGGGAGTAGCCAACACCCCAGAAAACAAACTCAGGATCCAAAAAGATCTAGACAAACTTGAACAATGGGCCCTATCCAACAAAATGTGTTTCAATGTGGAGAAAAGCAAAGTTTTACATTTAGGCAGGAATAATCAAAGGTACAAGTACAGGTTGGGCAAGACCTAGCTTAAAAACAGTAACTGTGAGAGGGACCTTGGAGTCCTGATGACATGAGCCAGCAGTGTGCAGCAGCAGCCAAAAAAGCTAATACAATTCTGGATTGTATAAACAGAGGCATAGAATCAAGATCACGTGAGATATTAGTACCACTTTATAAAACCCTAGTAAGACCACACTTGGAATACTGCAGCTAATTTTGGTCACCAAAAGATGTTGAGAGTTTGGGGGGGGAAACAGAAAAGAGCAATTAAGATGATCAAAGGCCTGGAGACTAAAACATACAAAGAACGGCTGCTAGACTTGGGTTTGGCTAGTCTAAAGAAAAGAAGAAATAGGGGAGACATGATAGCAATATTCCAGTATCTGAGGGGCTGCCACAAGGCAGAGGGGGCCAGGTTGTTCAGCACCAGAGGGAAGGATGAGAAACAATGATTGGAAACCGATCAAAGAGAGAAGCAACCTGGAATTAAGACACATATACATTAAGACAACATTTCCAGGCCTGTTGCTTGGCCTCCAAGAAGTGAGAAAAATCAAGATGTGATTCCAGTCAAAATGTGACGTTGGGCCCTGAACCATCTCTTATTTTTCTCACCATTCCAAGCCCAAAATTAATTTTCTGGATGGCCAAATATTTAAGAAACACATCAATTTGGGGTTTTAGGCCAAAGCAGCTCTCCCTTTTAATTTTTCTCTAAAAAGGGAGGGGAACATTTATGGGCGCTTCCAATTTTTCCCAGCAAATTCAAAGGACCAAAAGGAGTGTTGAATTTGGGGCCCTTTGCAGGTGTGAAGGGGGAGGGGAAAACTGCAGAGAGCAGCCTCCTCTGCTCACCTCTGATAATAGGGATGGTTTCCAAGGACAGTAGATGGCGCCAGTGCCTAACAGGAAAAAAAATTGTTCAAAGAGCCAGATTAGAGAGAAAAAAAACTTTTTTTGTTGCCCAGGCCCAGAACAGACTTCGGGAAGTGCATCTACACAGAAAACCGATTGTTCACATATTTGAATCCCACCACTGAGTTCAAGGCTATCCTCTTGTACTAACTCAGTAATAAATCCTATAAAGCACTTTTATCAAAAGTAAAACAGTAAAAATAACAGAATAAGAATAAAGACTGTCCCCCTAGTTAGCCATTGAAAACTTTCGTAGATCCTCTCTTTTTCTAATAAGTCTTTAAATCTTTAAACTGAGGTCTCTCTTGTATTTTTCTAGTTTCTAAAGAACACTTAGCTTACAACAAGGAGCCCTATTTTTGCTGCAAAATAAAATCTGTCTTCAACTATCATTAATTACCGGTACTTCTTAAAGTGAATAAAAGATGGGGAGAACAAGGCTGTAAAGTCTCTAACAGTTTTTCTGAAGTTAGGAGCATAGAGAAAATTCAAGGGGTGCCAACACCTCAAGTCTCAATCTAACTGCAAAAGTCAGAAGGAGCTACCATCCAGAAAACACATGGTTCATCTGTTAATCTCCCTTTGATCCAGGGAGATAAAAGCCAGCCAGAGATCTCTGCCCAGGGGCTTTCAAAAGCTGCAGTGGCTCTTTTCCCGTCAGAGAACTTTGAATGGTACCCGGGTACCATTCCTCACCAGAAACAGCTCTTTGCTGTTTTCCAGTTTTCATGATATCACTTTCCACGTTTTGTTTAGTTTCAAATCATTTTAAAACCAAGAAATACAAATATATAATTGTCACTTTAACAAAGGACTTTCAGTTGCTGACGCCTGTTAGTGATACATGCTAAGCATTTTTTTTTAAAGATCCGTCGCAGAATCATTTCTCAAACAGAGCAAGAAAGTGATAAATCATAATATACCTTTAAGGCATATACATATGCACCTTAACTGTTTCCATCACTATAGTTTTTTTCAATAATTTCTGCATTTAATGTATTGCTACATTTAATGGCAGTTTTCCTAATAAAAAAATTTTCAGTGCCTGTTTGCATTACATAGTAATGAAAGTTGGAGAATGGGGCACAGAGAATTCTAAGTGAGCCTCGACTCCTCAATAAACAGATAATCAAGAATTTGCAAAAAATGCTATTTTTGTAGGTGGTTCTAGCTCCCTTCAGGGAATTTCAAAAGAGGGGAATAAACGATTCCATGTTAAACTGTGATTTGAAGGATGCACCAATGGAAGACAACTGCTATGTAATGAGCACAAGAGTGCAAAATTAAGCCAGATGTTACAGTTTGTAGGATGTGAATATATTCTGTTCCATCTACAGCTCCCTTATGGCATATTTGTCTGCAGAAAAAAAAATGGAACATAGCACATTTACATCTTTATGCACGCTATTAAAATTCTTTTAATCCTTGGCATTAACATAAATCTTTACTTTAATCTATGTAGTCTCAGGGAATATCAGATGTTGCCTTTAAAGTAGCAAATAAATTTAGACACAGCTTCTTGCCCATCTGGTTTTTTTTTAATGGCTAGAAAGAGCTAACTGCCCCTTAAAAATCCTCCAACTACAGGCCAAGATGCAACTTTCATAAACGAGGCCCAGTTTTCTAATGACATCCATGTTGCAAACCAGAAGTATTAAATCATGACAAGGCAGAACAGATTATCCACTAGCTAGACCATCAGTAAAACTGCCAACATCTAATAGTTCCTGGAGCTGTTCCCTCCTTGGGTTTGAAAGAAAAAGGGCATCCCATCCTCACAACATCCCATGTCTCCATTGGATCCTTCAGAGACCCAGAGTTGGCTGGCAAACGCATGTTGCGTCCATTATCATGAAGCCTTTCTGACATCTGGGTTTATTCTGTTAATGATATATGGTTGCCTTGTTGTTTGTTTCATGTTTGTTTTGTTGCATGATTAAGTTGGACGGCTATCTAAATGCTTGGGGGGGGACCCTCCAAAGCAGCCCTTTCCCCAATCTCTTGTAGTGTTATTCACCAGAAAGAAAACAAAATTCTCTGGATTTTTTCAAAAGGAGAGGAGAAAAAATGTAATTCATATTATGAAGGTGTTCTACTGTGAAACCTGGAGCAAGAGTGGCATCCAGTGGTGTCTGTTTTTAATAAAACACCATGGAAAGCAGTTAAAATAATTGTTTTCAATAGCTGCTTCCAACATTGCACACCTCCGCTGGCTGCTGAAATCACCTCCTTTTTGCTCTGCATGGTATTATATCCTCATTTAAAGGAAGCCACAGACCTTCTCTGCTCTCCACAGAGGGGTGTAAGTGGACGGCTGTCTAAAAGATCAGGCTGACTGCATGTAAAAGTGAGGTGGGTCTCTGATCTCAAGATTGTAGCTGCCATCTTCATTTTAGTCCTGCAGACCCCTGTTCCCATGCAAAGCCACTACCTGATCTGGTTCAGTGTATTGTGTGAACACAGCCATTAGGTCACTTCTAGGCCAGACATTGCTAACCTGGCATGGTGCCCCGAAGCCTTTTTTGAACTCTTTTCAAAAGTTTGCAACTGAGGCATAGAATCAAAATTACGTGAAGTATTAGTGCTGCTTTCTAAAGCCTTAGTAAGATCACATCTGGAATACAGCATCCAGTTTTGGTCACACATTACAAAAAAGATGTTGAGACTTTGGAAAAAGTGCAGAGAAGAGCAACTAAGATAATTAGAGGTCTGGAAATTAAAACATACGAAGAATGGTTGCAGGACTTGGGTTTGGCTACTCTAGAGAAAAGGACGGGGGGGGTATTTTAACAGTATTTGAGGGGCTGCCACAAGGAGGAGGATTCAACCTATTTATTAAAGTATCAGAAGGCAAGACAAAAAACAATGGATGGAAAATAATCGAGAGAAGCAACCTGGAATTAAGGAGAAACTTCCTAACAGTGAAGACAATTAACCAGTGGAAGAACTTGCCTCCAGAAGTTGTGGGTGCTCCATCACTGGAGGTTTTTAAGAAAAGACTGGACAGCCACTGGTCTGAAATGATAGAGGGCAGTGATGGCAAATGTTTTAGAGACCAAGTGAGGAAGGTTTTCTCCCCTGCCTGGAATTATCTTTGTTGAATAAGCAAAAGCAGCACACAAAAATTGTTCAGATGGTGAATGACCACAACAATCTCAAACATTGAAACTAATATATTGATCCCACTTTAGGGATGAAAATATGGCTGGGTGACTTTGGGCCAATCATCAGGAGATTCTCATTCAACCCAACGCACCTCACAAGGTTGTTGTTGTGGGGAAAATAGGAGGAGGGAGGAATATTAGGCATGTTCGTTACAATATTTATAAAAATAATAAAAAGTGGGATATAAATATAATAAGAAAAATCCTTCAAAATGAATTTTGTTCTTTAAATCAGTTGTCTTAAGAATGGAACTGGTCTTTAGGGCAGCCCCGTCCTATGTGTTCCTGCAGGTTGTCGTATCAGGCAGCAAATGTTTGACCTACAAAAAAAACTGCACAAGGAAGTTGCTTTGATTGAGTCATGAAATCTTCCTTTCCCACCGACGGCCACAGGAGGTCAGCAGATACATTGTCTGGGTTTGGAAGATTTAAAAAATGCAGTACAGGGGTTGCAAATCTGCCTGCAAAGAATGAAAATATTTTCTCTTTAGTTTCTCACTCGTATTGTACAAAGAAAGTTGTTAAGGAAACTGGCTGTGGCACTTGTAGTACAATCCTGACAGCCTTCAGGCTCACTTGCAGTTTACCTGGCTAGAAACGAAACTTTCTCTTCAAATACAGGCAAGGAGCCAATGCTAAGAAGAGGTCAAACTTCCATCTGGACTGAGTCTGAATTACAAGCCACTGCTTGATCCACAGAAACAAAAACAAAACTCCAATAAGCGGACCTGAGGACCTGCAAGTTTTTGAGGTGTAAAAAGTTCTTGAACATCAAAAGTTGGCTTTGTGCAACTTAATTTGGTCAACTGGAAGTTTTTTCACCAGGGGTTTTAGATTTTTCTGGCAATCAATGTGTTGCTTCCATAGCTGATTAATTTGATTAAGGCTAAAACAAAATTTCTGATAACTCTTAATGGACTTTTGCTTATTAATATTGAATGGCAAGGCTTTATGATTTATTCATAGGTAAGAAATGAAACCTGGGAAAGAGATCTTTGGTTGAAATGTTAAAGAAGGAGGTAAGTGACCTGCCATGATGAAGGGGGAAAGCATTTCTTTATATATATTTTTCTTTTCTTTTTCTTTGTATATTTCATTTTTTCTTTTAACGTTTTATATTTCTTTAATTTGTATTAACTTTTATCTTTGTGTTTTTAAACATTTATAAAAATCACTATTAAAATATTAAATTATCCCAATGCAGACTGGAATGAGCAATTCTTTGCAGCCCTTTGGGATTTACTGGATGCTCTTAAGGAGACAGTTATTTGGAAACTGCTGATGTTTTCTTCTTTTTCCCCTGTCTCCCTTCCTTCCTTCCTTCCTTCCTTCCTTCCTTCCTTCCTTCCTTCCTGTGCTTCTCTTCCTGTTCATTTCGGCCGTGGCCTATTTTTAGATCCCCATCAACATGACTGGGAATGTCATTTGAAAGAATGACGTCCAGAAGACTCAACTCTATCATAACTACGTACAGCAAACTGGTACCTACAAGTTGCCTTGAAGACCTGCTTTCCTGTCTATTCCAGGATGAGGGAATTGAAAATAATCACAAATGAAGATCAACTGGTCCCTGCTGTGATTGTGAGTGAAGGCTGCGCCAGCGAGAGAAAAAAGAGAGCGCCCGCCCGCCTGCCAGGGAAATACAGGCTTCCCAGGTCCTTCCCATTGCGGAGGAAGAGAAGGTGGAAGAGACTCTTTGGCTTAGCTAGCAGGAGGCCTTTCTTCCTCCTCTCAAGCTGAATGTGTGTGAAATGTCATCATACACACACACACACACACACAAAGAGAGAGAGAGAGAGAGAGAGACCACAAAAACATTTCACTCTAAGGCTGCCCAAAAGATAAAGCAAATGCCTATGGCAATCTTTTATCTTTTTTAATTTTTGTGTCTTCAAGTCAGTTTTTGACTCCAGACAATTGTCTGGTCTAGATCCTGCAGTTTTCATGGGAAGATTTTTAGAAGTAATTTGCCATTATCTCTTTCCTGGGGCTGAGAGAGAGTGACTGGCCCAGGGTTACCCATCTGGCTTCGTGCAGGACTAGAATGCAAGATCTCCCATTTTCAGGCCTGGTCCTTTCACCACTCTCTGTGCTTCCACTGTAATAGCAGCATGTCCTATACGTCCTATTCGTTTACTGCCACTTACCTTTGTGTTTCTCTACCTTGCTGGTTGCTTTCCAAGGCTACTTTGCCAGAAGCCACAAGAGTTCTGATATCATTAAGGCAGTTTTCTCACTATCTGCTTCAAAAAATATTTTTTTAATATTGAACACTTGGATATACAGTAGCTGTTTTCACCTCTAAAAAGATGAGGCCAAATCAGTTACCTATATGCTCCGGGTTGAATAAATTGCTGTCATTTGCGTAGGTCAGCAAACTCTTACCTTCTCCTTGTTTCATAAAGATGATTAGCACAGTTTGAAATTCGCCTAGTTCAGTCATCAATGAATCCCTTTGCTTATTTGCAAGGAAGACCTCAGGGATGTTCACAGGTTGTTGTTAAAAAGTCAAGATGGCAACCATGGTGATGCAATTGAAGCAACACACATAAAAAAAACAGGCAGAGGTCTAAGGCTAAGGATAGACAATACAGTAATCTTCCAGTACTTGAAGGGATATCACAAGGAAGATGGTGTGGATTTATTCTCCAGAGCCCTGAAGGTAGGACAAGAACCAACAGGTGGAAGCTTGTAGAGGGAGATCCAAACCAAAGTAAGAAAAATCTTCCTTACCATGAGAGATATTTAAAACATGGATTAGCCTACCTCTAGAATCATGGACGCTTTCAAACCCAAGTTGGAAAGCCATCTATCTGGAACATGTGAGGATGCTTCTCCTGGAAAAGAGTTGGACTAGAAAATCTCCAAAGTATTTTCTAATCTTGGGACCACCAACAGGAAAAGAGACATTTTGACCATGTAGGACTCCAGATCAAAGCCTCTCCAAGAGATGGCCGTTGAACCTTTGCTCAAACACATCTAATTGAGAGATTATCACCTTGATGGGCCATAGGGGACACTGTTGAACAATCCTTATTGTCAGCAGGGCTTTTTTTTCTCATAGAACGCCCAGAACGGAGTTCCGGCACCTTTTTTGGGTGGAACCTTGTAGGGTAGGCAAGGCGGGT
>JANHFS010006899.1:78749-90010 GCA_032467975.1 Trimeresurus albolabris
TGATGCTGGCTGTCAAAACGGCTTTTACGCTGAAACAGGCGGGAGGCAGCAATCAGCTGCGTCCAACAAGGTCGCCTACTTCATTTAAGTAAAAGTTTTATTTTTGCAAAATAAAACTTTTTCATTTAAGTAAAAGTTTTATTTTGCAACCGGCATTGCAAACATGTTTAATAGAAACCAAGCCTGACCCAGTTTTCCTTTATACATACCATGTTGCAATTGGGAGTGTTAGAACCAGCTATAAAAGACAGTAGATGTTCACAGATTTTAGGTTGAAAATTACAAAATGCAACCTTTAGCTCTCTCATAGTAGTAGGATACTGCAAAATTCCTTTGTAGCCATACAGTATCTGAAATACATTAATTTACTCATTAATTAATTGGAACTGATAGAATTAAGCCAGATCAAATATCATCCCAACCCCACATCTGTTATAAACCATAAATTTAAGAAAGAAAAACTCCTTAGTTCAGGAATACACAAACTGGATTTTTGCATGCTACACATGAGTTGAAATTCCAAAAGATGGACAAGAAAAAACAAAAGTTGATGTAATTTAGGCTATTGTAATTAAAACTGTATTAATGAAATAATATGATAATCTTCACATGTCATATAATGATTTTCAATGATTTTTTTCCTAAAAACAACCTGTAGTCAGTTATGACGTTTTTACATTATTTTATTTTATTATAACCATTGATATAGCTACCATCTTTCAGCTAACTCTGGTAGCTCCCAGAACTTAAAAATCTTAAAATCTTCTTTTTAATTTTTTTTGTTTATTAGTTTATAATATAAATACAAAAATACAAAAGAAAATATGAGGAAAATAAGGGAGAAAAAAGGGAAGAGAAAAGTGTGAGGAAAAGGGTAAAAAGAAAGAAAAGGCATTGAATATTTTTACATACTATTATAAATTAGCCATTTGTATAACAAAAACCTATTGATCAGTAAAACCCAAAATCAAATTTTCATTTTTTTCCACCTCAAGCCAAAGTGCAGAAGTGGTTTCCAAGTAGAAACAAAAGTAATTGTACAAATTAAAAATATAAAATCTTGTTAAAAACTATAAAACTCAACCAGTTAAAATATAAAAACTGGCCCAACCCATCTTAATGAGCCACCATCTAAACTTCTCCCAATGCTTGGGGGGAAAGCCAGGTCTTTAAGGCCTTACAGAAAGTTAAAAGGGTGTCCAATGAACTTCAGGGGGCAAAGCATTTCCTAGGACAGGGGCTGCCACCGAAAAGGCACACTTCCTACCTCCCATCTGATGGCAATGCTTAAAGAAAGGGACTAGAGGACTTTATGTGATCTGGTAGAATGGGTAGATGTCCTTGCACTTGACTGGACTGTGCATCAACAGAGCCCAAAAGCACTTACATGACCTAGTAGTGCTGGGAGACTTAATATAGGGGATTTAGCATATGTCAGTGTGACTATAGGTCCCATTCCAAAAAAGACCTTGATTCTTTCAGCAAGTTCTGGCCAAGTAGAGAATGAAATGAAATCTAAAGAAATAAAAAAAATGCAAATCAACTGGGCCTCTTCAACTATACAGGATAGCAAAGTTTTTACTCTAAACAGCTATTGTTTTCCTTCTCGTTCCTGTATTTCTGCAGGGTATCATTGTGCATTCCATACACAATGCATGGAAGAAAATGCATCTTTGGTTTGCAATCAACCAGCTGGACGGCATGATAAGTGTGAGGTATAGAGGAGGGAGAAATATCTGTTTCCTGTTCTCAGGTTCACAATGGGAAGTTGCATTGCATGATTCAGGCATCCACAGCCTTAATTGATCAGCCAGAAGAACACTGCTGAAACACAAGGCTATTACTTCATGCTAGAACACATAGCAAAACTCCTACACTTATTTTTGTGTAGAGTGTTGCAAGGCTTATTGCAGAAAACTTTTACAGAGGAAGGGCTGGGTTAAATGAGCCAAGCATTTCAAAGTGGCTCATAATTAATAGGAATTCAGAAGTTGATTTGTTCAATTTTTCCTGACTTGGCCTCCTCCATAAACTATTTGCCAGGACAGATGCATTCTCAAATTATACACTGCAATTGCATAATTGCAATATGTAGACTGTAATAGTTTTCCTCATTCATCCCTGCTCATAGATTTGCCTATGTAACTTACCAGCAGTTGTACCTTCTGAATGGCCCACATAATAAAGCTGCTGCTGTTTGGTTTGGTTCAGGATAAAGTGTATTGCTGCTGGAATATCATAGTATCCCATCTCATGAAAACTAGGAAGAAAGCAAGCAAGCAAGCACATGGCTTTATAAATGCCAGCCTAAGCCATTTTGCTCAAAAATTATCTCATCTGATCACATGGAAAGGACCACAGGATAAAAAGCTGTAAAGGTATTCATACAAGTGTAAGAAGGATTTTAGAAGATGTAAATGAAGATCAGTTTGTTGGGAAAGCTTAGGAGAAAATAATAGGATCCTAGATTACAGATCTTGTTGAACTAGTATAACCAGATTAATACCCTCAGCCCAGAACCTAATCTAGATTCACTGAATATCACTAGATTGAATATAATTAAAATCTTTGCTAGCAAGGTTGAAAGTCTATCTAAGCATTGCAGAACACACATGCTGACTTTGCAGCCAGAGCATGTTTAGTAAGGAAATGTTTCAGAGTCCCTTTTTAAAGCCAGGAAAAGCAAACAACAGACAACTGTTCTTCCTGCCAAATGAAAATAAATAGCATTGGCTCCTTTGAATATGACTTCCATCATTACATTTCTCCCAGATAATGTTAAATATTAAAAAATTAAAATGGTTAAAATATGCAAATTCATGTAAAGGTCAATTGCATAAGTTAGCAAATACATTTACATTATTTATCACTAGATAGTGCAGCATTAAAATAATTTTCTCTTCAGGTGCTCTTCTGAACCTACTCTTAGTGTTCTCTGGAAGCAAATGGTCAACAATCACTCTGTGTGTGATAAGTGTAGGAAATCAACACCCCTCCTAGAGAATGAAATATTTGGGGGAATATTAAAAAAAGGCAGGCTAGAATATTTCCCCTAAAAGAGAAATGGAGAAAAATCTTAAAAGCAGAAAGCTGCCTCAGTCTTTCTTAATAACCTCAAGCAGAAGCCTCAAGCGGAAGCCTATTAAGAAAGACTGGGTTAATCTGTTCATAAACAAAATGCCCTCAGTCCCCACAGCTGATGGGGTTAAGAATTTACATTCCCCAACCCAAATTCTAAGGACAGGACATGATCTTTAGAACATAGTAGGATTAACCCATCACCATTAGAATAGCAAAAGGCACAAGGCTCACTACATTGCACAACCTGGAGCATCTCGATCAAAACCCTATAAAGATTCATCCATTCATTCAGCCATTTTGTCAGCTGTCCCAGAACTGCATGCTGTTGCTGGTTCTTCTCATCAATAAACAAACCTGCTTTCTATTTTATTTCTGGATTGGAACTGGACCTGATTTTTCTTCCTATATAAGTTTATATATTGTTCTGAGGGAGGAATTGGAATAAGCTTAGCAGAATGAAACCCCAGAGATCAGCTTTCATCCCTAATTCTGTTTTATTATTTTTATTTTATTTTATTTATTTTATTATTGGAATAAGCTTAGTAGACAGAAACCCCAGAGATCAGTTTTCATTCCTGGTTCTACTTTATATTCAATTCAATTCTTATCCTTTCAAGTCAGTCTTGATTCCAAGCAACCACCTGGACAAGTCCCTGAAGTTTACTTGGCAAAATTTCAGAAGTGGTTCGTCATTGCCTGTACTCTGGGACTAAGAAAGACTGACTGGCCTAAGGTCACCCAGCTCAGTTCGTGCACAAGATAGAATTAGAAGTCATAGTTTCCTGGTTTCTAGCCTGATGCCTTAACCACTACAACAAAGTGCCTCCTGCTTCTATCTTTTTAAGCTAATAGTTAAGCATCTGATATCCCTTTTAGATTTTCTTACCTAAAGCTCTAGAATTCCTTCTGCCATGGCTTCAGTATCTTGTGATTTGAAGACCAGTGTTTCCTCTGCTATTTCCAAGCCAAACGTCATAACCATTATCTGCTAATATGAAACCAAAACTGTTGTGGGGCTGGCAAGAAATCCAGTGGGAACCATCTCCAAGAGCACTATGTAGCAAAAACACAACAGGTCATGCAGCTGTAAAATAAGAAGAGATGCTTTTTTAATGAGCCAAATCATTGAGGATTGCAAAACAATTGAAGTATTAGTTGCAAATAAATCTTACAAAGAATCAACATTTGTGGTATATTGTCACAATCTGTTGTTTGATAGCTGGATGGAATGAAAGCATGATCATTACGTTTTTAAATCCATATAATTTAGGAACTGAGATTTTATTGATTCAATGGATCTACTCTAATCATATCCAAATTCATTCCTTTGTCTCCAACATTATGATATATTCTCAACAGTTCCATGATATAATCTCCAAATCTGAACTCTTATATACAAAGATTGGAGAACTTTTGTTTTTTAAAAGAAATTGCTTAGATTGCTTATCCTATTGGATTATCAATTGTCTTTTTAACAGAATCATAATCTTTATTCTCAAATTGAGAATATATTTTTTTTAATCTTTCAAGACTCACCTATTTAAATTATGCATTGGACTACTAAGCAGATTTCATAGCTAAAACCTTTCTCAAATACTTCTTAAATGGGATTCACCTTTGAAAGTTTTTTTTAAAAAATCTTCACTGTTTATTTTGAAACATTTCATGAGAGGTTTCCATTGGATCCTAAAACATTTTTAAATAAACAATTGCTATTTTATTATACCATTCTTGTTTTTAAAACTGTTTATTGAAAAGAGGAGTGTAAGATTATCAAAATCTCAATTAATCTGTCAGTCGGTCTCTTCTAAGATATTGAAAGGAGAAGATTACAGTACAATTTCTTGTAACACCAATACTAATGTCAGTTTTCATTCTGAAAATTTTACATTTCATTTTGAAGAGCTATATCATTCCACCTCAATTATTGAAAAGTATTGTCAGCCATGTTCGGTAAGTATGTTGCATGAGGTCATGTAGGCTAGTCAAGAGTAGAATGGTGCAGCACTTCAGATCAGAAGAGAAAAAGGTGCTTCTGCAGGTGTGGAATACAAAGGTAGCCTCTTTGCCATTTCTTAAACCAGACTGCAATTGGATGTTATTTGACTTGCCCAAGGTCTTACCTTTACTTGCAGCATTATCCTTCCATGAGGTATTCTGTAAATGGTAAGTATATATCCATCTTCTGTTTCAACATGATATTCCTCACTTGGATAGTTATGAAAATGGATAATCTCACTCTGTTGGTAGAAAGAAAATAGAGAAAACTTGTTTGCAGATATATTTTCTGAACATAAATGAGCAAACAAGATGATAAATACTGCAGAAATCTCAGGAATATTCCACTTTCATGATCTCCAACTTCAGGGAGGTTGCCAAAATTTGGACCTTCAAGAGGTGGAGCATAAGCAAAAACAGATTTATTTGTTGCAGATCCATCCCCAAAGTCAATGGAATGAAAAGCTGTTTTAATAATATTGATAATCTTTTGAAATACTTTGAATGACACAGACAAAAATAAATGCTAGGGGTTTGTTTTCCATTAGGAGAAATAAGAATCTCAAATGTCTTTAATAGGTGTGTCTTTTGTCATCTATGAAGAGCACAGAGCCTTGCATTGACCCTGGAGGTAATTTTCAGGTTTTCTTTCTGTGTAGATGGAATTGTTTTATATTTGCAAAGGTCTTTAAAAATTTAAAATATGAAATAAAATTACATGCTTCGCCTGTGATATGACTGGCAAGCAATTTAATTTGCAGGGCTCCTCATTAGGGGCCTAGAACTTCAGATCTGGGTTATGGTGGTGCTGGAAGTTATGATCTTTTCTCAGAAAAAATAAAGTACATTTAGTCATCGCCTCTAACTCGGCAGATTTCTGTAAAAATTATTATGTAGTGAAGCTTCCTGGTAGAAACTATGTCTATTATTATATATCTTGCTTGGTTGTATATAAAATATTGCACTGTTAATATTTAAAGATTAGTATTTCTAATGCCAAGACTATGCAAAACCCAGATTGCATTTTTAATTAGATTTTTTGGGGCATTGTAAAGTATCATTTTAAACCTTTCACATTGTCTGCTGTTCAATTTTCTCCTACCCTCATGGTTCCAAACCTTTTCTTCATCATGGACCCGCTTAACTCAAGTTTTAAATCATAACATACGTTAAATGAGCAAAGCAAGCCTAAGTGAGGATGAGAAGAATTGAGGTGGCTAATTTTCATCTGTATCCTAAATTCATGTTTACAGAGTAAAAGTCAGCCAGTTCTTCCTTCAGAGCAGGTTCCCTTCTACCCAGCTCATTGCTGCAACCTCTTTTGCAATTCTTCTCTCCAGTTTTCCTTTGCTCTAGTGGGAAGTATCTATCTATCTATATACCTCATCCTGATATTGTCTGATCATAAACATTGAGGGATATGGATTGTGCAAGGAACTTTAAATTACATATACTTGAGACATCAGCATGGTGAAAACCAGTTGGGTGACATCACTCTCACTTACTCTTTCAGCCCAACTCATCTCACAGAGTAGTTGTTGTGGAGAAGATAAGAAAGAGAGGAGTATTAGATATATTTGTCACCTTGAATTATTTATAAAAATATAGGTTGGATTTTAAAAAAAACTAAATTAAAAATGACTTTAATTTCCCCCCTTAGTTATTGATTTTTATATTGTATAAAATAGCTTTCAGCATTGAACATTTCTACATTACACTGGAGTAAATACAATAAATAACGTTTTGAAGGCTATGGATTTGACAGTGATGCCTCTTTTGCATTGCCTTTGTGTATCTTCCTTTCATACTGTATGTATCAAAATATAACAGTCAAAATGAATTTAACATTTTAAAACCTCAGACTTGAACGGCAGGATCCCAGGTGGATTATCTGGATCATAAAGCCAGGAGGAAGCTGTCTACAAAGCTGTTTTTCAGCAATTTTTGCTTAGAATAAAGTAGCTGATCTGAAAGAGCAGCTACTAACTTCAGATTAGCTATACAATATGTTTTCCAAAATCAATTTGGGATTATTTTAAACAGAAAAATTAATGTATCACAATGTCCACTGGATCAGATTTTTGCTTGTTTTACACTCTCTGCCAACAGTAATACCTCTATCATTTTTCTTTTGGTTTAGTAGTTTTGAGAATTTGAGGAAAATCTCTAGCACTAGGCTAAAATTATGGAATCCTACCACAGACAACTTTTTCGGGGGTATCTTATTCTTCAGCTATTAAAAACCGCTATTTATTTAGAACTACAGTAAAAGATAATAAAAAATAAGTGTAAGGACCCACCCCACTTTGCATCTTAAGAAGACAGAACTCCTGGATTATTTCTTCCAACAGGCATCTTTATTAAGAGAAAGCTGGCTGCAGGCGTTCTAGACAGGACTTGGGGTTCAAGCTCTCCAATTCAAGGTTTTAAGGGGTCCCCCATTAGCCACACCCCATCACCCCCTTCTCCCAGTGACAGTCCCAGGCATTACATTCCCACCCCCTTTTCCTCACTGCAGGGAGGAGAGACTTCAGAAAGGATTACATGAAAGGTAATGACCCCATTGTTATTGTTAGTCCTTTTGGTGATATCCACATCCAGTCCCTTTGAAGCATACTGAAGGAAGTGAGGGCCATAAAGCCCCTTTATTCACCCCCTTCTCTTCATCATATGACAGAATTCAGAGAAGGTAGAAATGGGGTTTTCCATAGTTGATAACTAGAGATGAAATATAATTGGATTCTGACAATTAATTAATATCAATATAAAGGTTCAAGACTCCTGGAGCGACAGAGAAGTAATTCTGAACATTCATAGGCTGGAACATACTTCTTGATACATAAAACACTTTCTATATGCACTTGACCATCATCCCCAAAACACAATAATCATAATCATTGACCTTATTTAAGTGCAAGCTATCAATGAAAGAAGTATTGCTATGTAAACATGGAAAAACTGAAATATTAACAAGCATTGCCTTGATTCCATTGTTATTAAATTCTCCACATGGTATATCTCCATGCACATAGTTATGCAGAATTAGAAAACATGAGCCAATATCAGTACATTGACAGATATCTCACTTTAGAGGCATATATTTTTATTAGCCACATTTAAAGCTAGAAAGCTGTGCCTTTCAAAAGAAATAAAGCGTTATTTATTCTGCATAGAATAAATGTACAAATTAACATTCTAAGTGTATGGTTTTAGGAAGCCTAAACCAGGACTCATAGTAGGATGATGAACTAGGACTTGAAGCAAATTTTTTCTTGTTACAGATACTGGCATGTAAATTTTAGTGCATAAATCCCAAAGAATCAATTGTCTAAACTGTCAATGGCATGTCCTTTAGTGGCCAAGACAGCTGAGCATATAATTTCCAAATAAAAATGATTTATCCAGTTATTGCACTGCTGCATGTGTATTGCTCTCTTTTACAGCTAGACTGAAATAAATAGAGAGAATGTGAAGCAGTGCGTGAGGGATGATTTCCACAGTTTTGAACAAACTCACAGTGTAAGTTTTGGCAATCCAGCAGCATGTAATCAGACTGCATTTCTCACATTTACTTCACTGAAAATCATATTTATCATGTTATCATGTAGGAAAAGTATATCCATGCTGATGGAAGATTCAACATCTAGCTATAATTAGAAGATTGAGAATGTTATATGAACACTTCTCCTTTGCTTTCACTTTTGATTCTATTTATAATTTGTGTAACACCAAAAATAATATTTTAATTAAGCAAAGAAACATAAAATCAGAATTGTGCTTTGGTTCTTAGAAAATACACATCCAGACAAAAAATAATTGTAAAGAACATGCAGACTTTATAAAGCACTCTTAAATTCCTAACCATGGTTAGAAGACTAGGCAGTGTTATATGTGCAATGGAGCTATATCATACATTCTGAAGAGTGAAGGAAATAATGCTAAAAATAGCAAACACTGATTTGTTTTATACCAAGTAGACTACATAAATGACAATCTATTCCCTCCCATAAAACATAAAAAGAAAAAAGCCAGATGATTCCAAATACATATATTATCATTCAATACTAAACTGGCTACTGATAGTGGATTTTCCCATGGCATATGTGCAGAAAGAGGACCTCCAGCAGATTGGGAAGGAGCGAGACAATCAAAACAATTCAAAACATCTGTGCATAGAAGCAGAGTCTTCTTTCAGACACATGGTCATTATATTAAAAAGCGTACACTAGTGGGATATTTTTCCTTCCAGAATTGTCTTCATCTTGTTTCTTCAGCATAAATGGTGGAACATTTCATTTCAAAACAGAGAAGCTATTTTTTTACTTTTAAATTATAATTAGATTGAAGCAAATTACTCAATATATAATTTGGAACACCCAAATCAGGCATCAATTTAAAAACTATCATTCAATATAGGCTAAATATAATTTTCAAAAGGAGTGCAAAAAAATTGAAAGAGAGAGGGAGGGAGAAAGAAATATAAAGAAAGCAAACAATAAAAAAAAGAAAATACTCATTTAAATTGTCAAGGTTAATCCAGGGTAAGAGTTCATTTCAATAATTTTGCTTCAAAAACCTGACACTGTTATGTGGCAAGCCAAGGGACAAGTTCCAGTTTTGTTTAGTGTTTTTACATAACTTTCCTCAGTTTGGGAGGGGGAGGAGAAGTGTTGCTAAGACACTCAGCAGAAATCAGGCATAGGATTTAGACAAAAAGAGCCAAATCTTGGACTATTGGCGTCAGTTCAAGCATCCCTTTCCAAGTCCCCTAATTTTGATAATACACTTTGTTCCTCAAAAGCAATTACAAGATGGCTTAATGTCCCAGGGTCAACTTTCTTCAATAATACTTCTCTTTCATCTCCAGTCCTGGACAAACCAGTCATCACCATAGACTGGTACAGAGGTCACAAGGCCACCCGGATGCAGTGATGTTTGAGTTTACAAGGCAAAACTCCTTTGTTTAATTGATAGAATTCAACAAGCTGTATTAGGTCAGTGAATTTGGTGCTGCCATCGTCTAGACTGAAAAATATCTGTCCATCATCTTCACACTTGAAAAATGAAAATGAAACAAAAATAAAATACTAAAGACAGAAAACAAATTATTCAAAAAGGAGTGTTAAAATATCTCAACCAGTATGTGTATTCCCCTATTCATTTCATTACCTTTACCTCCTAGTTTTTTTTTTCCCTGCATAGTGCAGGCCCTGAAACTACATGAATTCCACAATTCTAAGATTTCTGTAGAATTACAATTAAGTCAAAGAAATCAGATTAGAGTTCTCAGTTAAGGCACAAATGACCAGGCTCAATTTGCCCTACTTTGAACACATTGTCCAAAGACCTATGCAAATTCCAAATCCTTTTTGGAATTATGATGAAAAAATTCAACCTCAATCTCATCAGCCACAGGCATAATTGTCTAGAGAAGATACTTATGCTGGGAAAGGTGGAAGGAAAGAGAAGTAGAGCAGAGTTTCCCAACCTTTCTAGATTGCCGCCCCAAAGGGGGGGAGGGGAAAAAGGGGATGGGTCTGGGGGGGCAGATGCATGTGCACATGCATGTGCTCAATCACCTGTTGCTCGCACAAGAGGGCCGAGAGCACCTGTGATGCTTGTGTGAGGCTCTGAGTGTTCACACGAATGGAACTGCAAGCGCCCACAACACTCATGTGAGTGGGGCTGTGCGCAACCATGGGTGCACCAGCCAACCACTCATATGGCCCAGTTGCGTATAGGCCATGGACAGTGGGGATCCCTGAAGTAGAGGATGAACAGCAGCCAGGTAATTGAACTCAGTTACAACAACTGGTGCCCACTTGGAAGTGGGTGCCCACTTGGAAGACCTGAAGAACCGCATTAGGAATAGATCATCATGGAGAAAATCCATTTGTGCGATCACTGAGAGTTGACACTAAGTTGATTTCACAAAATCAATTAAAATGATCTCTTTCAAAAATATTAACAGGTTAAGCAACTTAAGATCAATCAGTTCCAGAAAAAGGGCCATCAATGTAGCATTTAAAGTTAAGAAATAAAGGAATGTACAGAAAGTCTACATTCCATGTTAAAATGCCATGTTTTTGAGATGTAACAAAGATCAAATGAAGATAAATCACTTCAGAATTATTTCCATCTTTAATATACCATATAAACTGTGCAATTCAATTGAAAAACAA
>JANHFS010006901.1:0-11034 GCA_032467975.1 Trimeresurus albolabris
TTATTTTGAACTTTTGTAAGGGGTGTGAGAATATATCAGAAGTGTTCTAGGGGTGCGGGGTATAGAAAAGGTTGGGAGCCGCTGCTGTAATAGATGCCTTGTGTGCAATCCCGAAACAACTGGAGCATCCCTTGAACACCATCAGCATTGACAAAATCATCATGAGTCAATTGCAAAAGGCAGCTTGACTTGGAGCAGCTCACATCCTGCAACAAGTCTTTAACGCCATCAAACCACAACATCTGACCTCCCCAGGATTTTGGGAAGGACTCAGTAGGTGGATAAAAATGTCAAATACAGTCCAAACATCTGGCTGACTGTACAATGAACCATAATAATAATAATATTGATTGGAAAAGATTTGTTATTCTTCTTTTTAAAAAAAACACCAGAATTTTAAGGACTAACCAGTCTAAGCAGTTGGATTTTGGGATAATGTGTCACTGTAGATCGTGTCTACTTATTGTCCACTCTACGAAATGCACATGATGCAGAATATGGATCATGTGCTAATAAACTTCCCTCACAACTTTCTATTTATTGACTGGCCTGGGGTGTCTGTGAAGCCGCTTTGGCCAGCTGTTCCTGGGCTTCATACTGCCAGACGAGCGCACTCAGTGTGGAAGAGGTCCCTGAGAATTGGAGGCAGTTCTTCTCTCTCGTTCTCTAGCAAGGAGGAGTCGGGGTCTCCCCCTGCCTGCCTTCCATCAGCCCCAGGCCTGATTGTGGACACTGCGCCCCAAGTGGCTTGCAACCTCCCCCAGCTAGAAGTCTGGGATGCAGGTAACCCTCCCTGCGAGACAACTTACCCTTTCTCCAGGATCTCCCAGTGGGCCCGCTGGCCCCGTTGTTCCCGGAGGACCTGGAAGCCCCTGATGGAGGAGAGAAAGAAGGAAAGTCAGCCCCAAGGGGGAAAGGAAGTCCTCGCACTCATCACAGAGGGGAGAAGCCCGAGGGGGACCTGATCACTCCTGCACGGCCGAATTGGCCTGGGAGCCAGCCACGGGGCACCACGTTCACCCCGGGAAGCAGCTGCAGGCGAGAGCAGCTGCCTTCTGCAGACTTGCTCCATCCACTGCGGAGAAGACCCATCCACATCCCCGGGGCCAAAAAGGGAAAGAGAGGCAAGAAACTTACGGCTGGGCCTTCTGGGCCAGCCGGCCCTTCGAGAAGCATGCCCTGAAAATGAAGGAGGAGGAGATGAAAAGCACAGAACAGCACCGGACACTCCCCGTTACAAACATCTACCCCAATTGTCTTGTGCATGGCTGCAACCACCGAGTCCCTCCAGAAAATCCCACTCAGCCTTAAACAACCCCACCACCCCCACCATTGCTAGCACTGGGCATCCTGGGCATGAGAGCAAAAAAACTAAAGGGAGGGAGGGAGGAAAGACAAGCTTCACTGAGATTTTGTGTGCTTCCCCCCCCCAGCTTTTGTGGATTTGGGTCATATCGGGAGCAGGTGAACCGAGTTGACATCATGGGCTCTCCAGGAATCTTTGATCAGAAATTCCTGACCACTCACCAGGAAGGGCCCGGCCCTTCTCCCCCACAGACCTGCCCAGGTGCCTTTTCAGGCTTCATCTCTGTGAATTCCAGCAATGGTGAGAAATTACAGTTTTGGCTTCTGCATTACAGGACAGAAGCTGAATAGCAGGAGATGCCAGGGTCACGATCCGTACCCCAAAACTGCTGAGGAAGTGCTCCTGTTTATTATCTGCATATCGACTCCAGAGCAGTTTGAAAAGACGATCCAGGGCATCTCCCCCCCCCCCATCTCAGTCCCTGGCTACTCAAAGAGTAGCTGATGAATCCCAGGACATGGACAGACAACCTTTGGGGCTCCCAGGAAGCCTTGAAGGGGCACCCAGGAAAGGCCTCTCCCCCAAATGGCGAGGCTGTTGGCAATCTTCACATCAAAGGACTGGGGGACCCCTCTCCCCCTTTAATTTCCCAAGAATCTGCTGGGATTCGGATGGTCCTAGGACTGCCCTGGGGCTGCTGCCTTGCAGGAAAGGAGGAAGGTCAACAAGAACCAAATAGAAACAGAGCTGCTTCGGAAGAAAACTCGGGTGCCCTCCAAACTGAGGCCAGATTCCTATTTCCAAAAAAGGTCTCAAACATTCTTGGGAATAGGAATGGGGAAGAGGGTTGCCTTCCCGTTTATTTGTAGTTTAGCACCCAAGGCGTCTCAAGTGAAGCAGCCCGGCAGGGCAGGGAGCCAGGCAGAGGTCCAAGGAGAGAAGGCAAAGGGCGCCTGGCTGCACCCTCCCAACACAGGACATCCAGATTTGTTACTTGAAGAACACGAAGTAGCCATAAATCAGACCAGGAATGAGCACCACCCGACAGCTCCCAAACTGGCACCCTCAGGAGCCTTGAACTGTAAGACAACAGCTGATGCCACCCATATTTCCACCTCGCCCTTCACAAACACAACTAGTGGGCACACCTCATCTTTGCCCTTTGTGGGACAAAGAGCTTCACATAGGACCAACTGTGGGGAGAGCCTGGTCCGCTCTGGTTTACAGCGCTACCAAGGCGGGAGAGAAGCGGTGAAGATGGCCGCCATTGTCCCCGCGGTCCTTTCCCGGAAAGGGCTGGTTTGCTGATGGCAGCAGCACCGAGGAGGTGATGGGGGTCCACACTTGCCGCTCTCTGAACACAGAGGGGGTTGCCTTTTGAGAGCAGGTCCTCCTCCTCCTCCTCCAACTGCCCGGCGGGCCTTTGGGGGAGAGGCCGAAGGAGCCAGCATTTGCCCTGGTTCACTTTCTGGCAGCCGCTCTGCAGCCGGAGCTTCGCAAGGAACTGCCAAGTGTTTGCGTGATGATGAGGCTGCTGAGGGGCGTCTTGTTGTCTGGGCAAAGGTTGGCAGGGAGAAGCTTAGGCACCTCACAGTCCTCTCCACAGTAGTGGAGGAAAGCTCGGGGGTCTCGGGGGAGGTTTTTTCCCTCCATCTCCCCCCACTCGTAAACCTTGTTCTCCCACAAGAAGGCCCAGAAATCACCAACTGCCAGGGAGCTTCTGGTCTCACTTTAGCTGCTTCCTGAATTTCAGGTTGGCACAATATCATGAATCATCAATGAATCGAAAGAGGCCGGATTAGGATCAATGAGCGTCAAACCCAGGCAAAGACAGTCGGTTGTGGGAACGCAGCTGCTCAGGTGCTCCCTGGCCTGGGAATGCAGCAGCCCCCTGCCAGGGCGCCCAATTGGGACAGGTTTTGGGACTGGGGAGGACAATGCAAAGGCGAAGAAGCCAGACCCACAGCCGGGGGGGGCATGGAGACAAAGGAGGCAATTGGAGCAGGATGAGCCACCCTTAGAGTCTGGCCACTCACCCTCTCTCAGCCCAGCCTACCTTGCTAGGTTATTGTTGGGAAAAATAGGAGGAGGGAGCGCTATCCATGCTGTCTTGAGCTCCAGAGAAAAGGTGGGAGGCACTGGACAGCCCAACGAAGTGGGTGGGCTGTGATATGTGAATCCAGGGACAAATTATGCTTTATCTCCTGGATGGAGGACCCCAGGAGGATCTGGCAGAAGGGCCTTGCCGAGGGTCCCACCACTGACAAAACTTCATCTCCAGGGACTCTGGATTTGAACCTTCTCAGCGATGACCACTTTAACCTGGATTACTCTATTTTTGAAGAGCCCTTCAGAACGAGGCTCTTCCAAAAGGCATTGGGGGACAAATCATGAGGAATTGATTGTTGATAAGTCTATCATTTGATTTTTGGGTTTAATCTTATTATATTAATACTGTAGCCGTTCAAATTCTCTGGATGTACAGCATCACGGGAGTTGTAGAAATGAATGAACAGTCAATCAAAAAATGTGTTTCTGCTTGCTCTGACATGAAGACGGAGGCAAAAGCTCTCAGCTGCCAACTTTCTGGCATAAGCAAGTGGGCAGCACATTGCAGGACTCCTGGAAAGGTGAGAATTTTCTTTGCCTTGTCCCAAAAAACCCCAAACAGTAACAAAAACAGCAGAAAACAAAAGCTCGGAAGCCAAGGGAGGGTTTGGGAACCGAATGATCCTAAAACCATTAAGACTGGAGTTACTGGACTCGTGCTTAATGATTTTTAAGGCACCACAAGCCTTTTGTCTATCTGCACAAAAGATCAAAGGCTTTCTATCAAAGTCTAAACATTTGCATGAGAAAAAAACAATCCAGTGGTTATCTGGATTTCTGCAGCAGAGATTGATCATGCCTTCAGATGTGCTTGATTCGGCTAAAACAGAAGGAAAAATAAGTTGCTGAAAAAGAATGTTAGTGAGTCCAAGTGATCTGCCCCTTTAACAAACACACCAACACATGAGGCTCACAAAAACATGCTTGTGCTACCAAAGAGATAGGAAAGGTGGGATAAAGCTTGGACTGAAGCACACCTGGAATTCCTCAGCCTCTTTGGGAGACAGCAGAGGCCCAGCGGGGAGACCAACGTCTTGTCTCAGCCCTGGACCCAAACTGGCTCTCCAGAGTCTGCTGGACTAGGATGCCCATCGTCCCAGCTGAGCTGGGGTCGGTGGCAATTGCAGTGGGGCTGCACAATGAAGCAGGACAGAGGGAGGTGACAGCCCTTCCTGCACCTGCCGGCTGTCAGTCAGGCTGCTTTTGGGCAAGGGCTGAATGTCCTTCTGGAATAGTGCTACCCCCGTGTCTAAAAGGAGCCCAACTGACTCCCTTTGAACACACCCACACAAAGTGCCTGGGCAAAAGTGAAGGAAATATTGGCAGATGGCAGCTAAGTGGCACATCTTCCACTGGATGGTGACATTTAATGGGGGGGAGCACACGCAGGAGACCCCAGCAATCCCTGTCCTCTGGGCTCCGTGAACAGCACGCAAGGATGGGCCTTCTGAAGGTGCCTCGTGTGAGGCAGGACAGGGACTGGGAAGGGGAGCAGCACATTTAATGCTGATCCAGCTTGTGTTGGTTCAGTGACCAGCGGAGTCTTTCTCTCAATCCTGAAAGAGCCTCAAGACGGAGCATTACTGAGAGATGCCATGCAAAGCTCCGGGCTTTGTGCCGCTGGCCCGGAATAAGGCATTGTGGTGCTCAACAACAGGCCCAATCCTAAGCCCATCCAATGCCACTGACATTAGGCAGTCAGTGCAGGAGAGTCCTGGGCTGAGAGCAGGCGGAGGGAGGCCTTTTCTCCTCTCTGACCATCTCAGCAGCAGCTCACTTCCACATTCGAACTCCCAGTGGACCTTGAGCAAGGAGAGACTGCCGGGCCTTCCAGTGAGGGCTCGACACACAGCAGCCGATCTCTCACGTGGCAGAAATCGCCTTTTTCAGAGCATTCCACATAAGCCGTTCCACGCCAGAGCGCCACTATTCCTGCAAGAATCCCAACCTCCACGTAAGAGCACGCCACCCTTTCACGTGATCCAGGACTCGGGACTTCCATCTGCCGTTCCAGGCGTCTCTCCATTACCCCATCAGGAAGCAACGGGATGCAAGGCCAAGTTGTGCAACAATGATTAAGGTTCACTGCCACACACTAAATACCCCGGATCTGGTCTCTGGAGATCCCCACAGGAAAGCCGGACCCCTCAGCTATGAGGTTCTGCAGCACACCTTCACCTGCAAAGGAAGGGCACTTACTGGCTCTACGATCGCTGGCTCTCCCTTCTGCCCCTTTTCGCCTCGAGGTCCACTGATCTGCACCAGAGGAAGAGAAAGCAAGTCATGAAAGTGGGATACAAAATGCAAGCAGGAAGAGCTGGGCCAAAACCCAGAAATAAACGCAAAGCTGATTGCAGGCTGATTGATTTTTGATGCTTAGTGAATGCACTATTCAACTTGCAACAATCTTGGGACAGTCTCCTTAACAAGAGACTAGCAGATTTCCTGGGCCACCTCACCACCCTGAATCCATCCCACCCAAACCCTGGTGGCTTCTCTTACTTTTGACCCAAAAGCGCTCTGTTCTGTGCTAATGTTGGCAAATTGTGATTGCAACCCGAACCTGGAATTTGCTCTGCACTTTCAAAGAAAGCTTTTAAATAATGCCCAACCACAGTTCCAAGTATTGGGACTTCATCTATCAAGTCAGTTGGGGTCTATCCAGTTATATGCAAAAATATAGCGCCCCCCCCCAGTCAAATTTTATATTTGAATCAGATTCACTGGTTGCTTCTTTGAAATTTGTAACCATTGCACAGAAATGGCAAGAATGCATTCAAATTTTCGGAATGGCATTATGGTTAGTCTCCCATCCCAGAGAGGTTATGTCAGCTTCACTTGGGGGTTCACTGAAACCTTCCATTCGACCTGGAGCACCCACATTTTTGCAGGCAATGGCCAGAATTCTCAGCATGAGATCCCATCAGCTCTGGCCCAGCCGTGATAAGGGCTGCATCTGCCCAGAAACTGAGCCTAATTCTCAGACAGAGACAAAGTCCTTCCTCACCCCCTCATAAATGGTATCCTGGTTAGCAGGCATCCCGGGTCCAATATCAGGGGAGTCAGTCCTGTCGAAGTAACCGTCGTAGTATCCTTCCCCGTACTCAGTGACAGAGAAATCTTTGTCAGGATCCTCTCCACCTTCACTTACTCTTCCTGTGTTCTGAGCAAATAATAATAACCATAATCACAATCATAATAATAGTAGTAATAGTAGTAACAATCCCTCAGTGAGACACTACCTTGACGTGGTTGTGGGGCTTGTGTGCTCTGAGGAAGATGAGAGCTATACCAGAGGTTCAACCATGCTGGACAGGTCTCATCAGAGGAGTCAGACAAAGAGTGTCTCTCCCATAAAAAATATGGTGAGACGTAAATTTCGGAAAGTCAAAACAGCTTGGATGTCACCCAGGTAAACGCTAGATGTCGGAGTTCCTGGATATCTGGTGCAAAATGGGCTACAGGACTGTTGGATAAGCAGCCAAGGCCAGCAGCTGCAGAATTACTGGAAGAAAAGGTGTTTACCTGTCGCAAATACACTGTGATTGAAAACAAAGAAATAATAATCTCATATTACAGATCAAGTCCAAGAAGAAGAAGATATTTGAAATGAATGCACCAGTTCTGGAAAGAACAACACCCAGAATCAGAAAATACAGAACAGAGGCTAGCAGATCAACATCGATTTATAATACGAAATAAAGTATTCACAGAAGCAGAATTGGAAGAACTGCAAAGGTTTACCCAGGGCAAAGAAATCAAAGTCACTCAGGGGGGGTTGGCAGTAGAGGAATCCAGCAGAGAAATACAACTGTTTTCATTTGGAAACCAGGCATCCTTTCCTCTGCCTCAGGAAGAACAAGGCCCTCTGACTAAAGAAATAAAAGAACTGAAACAAAGAATAACTGAGCATCTAGAACAGCACAAAAACATCAGAATTAGGCTGCATGCATTGAAGTTTGTTCCAAGAAACAACTAGCACAAGCACTAAAAGATGCAAATACTGTAATATCAAGTATAAGCACCAACTCACTGCAAGAAACAAACCAACTAATGTACAGCACAGCTTCAGTGATAACTGAAATACCTGGGATGCAAAATCAACAAAGAAGAAAAAAAGCCAAAAAGTGCACCACAAAAATGGAAGATTAGACTGGAAAATAAGATCAGCAAGTTGAGATCAGACGCAAGCAAGCTAGAACAGATGAGAGAAAAGAAGCTGAAGAACACGAAGACCAAAGAATACCTAATCAAAAAATACCACTTAGAAACAAGGAAGATCAAGGAAGCACTTGAATGACTAACATCTGGGAAAACTTACCTGATAATGAAAGATACAGCAAAAGGGGCAGCACCAAGAAATACAGGCCAATTACTTGCTTACCAACAACTTTCAGATTGTTAACTGGTGTGGTAGCTGATGCAGTCCAACATCATCTAGTTGAAAACAATCTCTTTCCACCTGAGCAGAAAGGAAACCGCCCTAATAGCAAAGGAACAAAAGATCAAGTCCTAATTGACAAAATGATTTTGGAAAACTTCAAGAGAAGGAAGACCAACCTAAATGTAGCATGAATTGACTACAAAAAGGCATTGGCTGGATAATCAAGTACCTAGAAATAATAGGAGTCAGTAGAAACATCAGAAATTTTGTGCAAAGATCGATGGCACAAAGATAGTTGTAGGTCAATGGTGAGAGACTGGGAGAGGTTAGTATCAAGAGAGGAATATTTCAAGGAGATTCACTATCACTACTAGTTGTTATTGCACTGTTTCCTCTGTCAACAATACTGAATAACTCAGGCCATGGCTATCAAACATCAAAAACATCTACCAGGCTATCCCACTTTATATCAGGGGTGTCAAACTGCCAGTTCATGGGCTGGATGCATCATAGCAAAACAATGCCCACCCCATTGCCGGCAATGGAAAAAAAGTCACGATACGTCACGACACGTCACATGATGTTGCGAGTTTGACACCCCTGCTTTATATGGATGATCTGAAGCTGCAAGGCAAAACTCTATCTGAAATAAAATCGCTGCTCAACACTGTCCGTATATATAGCCAAGATATTGCATTGGAGTTTGGACAGGACAAATGCGCCACACTCACAATCAAACAAGAAAAATTAGTGAAAACTGAAGGAATCAAAATGCCCACAAAAAGAACATTAACAGTCTGGATGAGGATGATTACTACAAATACCTAGGTATCCTTCAAGCTGACAACATCAAGCACACTGGAGTCAAGAAAAAGATTACAGGTGAATATATCAAAAGAGTGAAAAAGATCTTATAGTCCAAACTCAATGGAGGAAATACCACCAAGGCAATCAACACCTGGACAATTCCAGTCATTAAGTACACAGCTGGAATAGTGGACTGGACTCAAGCAGAACTAAAAGCAATGGATAAGAAGACCAGAAAAATAATGACAATGAATCATGCCCTTCATCCTCGCAGTGACATTGAGAGACTCTACCTACCAAGGTAAATAGGTGGGCATGGAATGTTGCAAGTACATCACGTAGTTGAAGAAGAAAAATGGGCTTTGGAAGAATATCTGAAGGACAATGATGAAGATGCACTGAAGTTAGTATGTCAGGAAAGTTTGCTGACTACTGGAGAGACCAAACTGGCCTACAAGAAAGACCAAATGCAGAACAGAATAGAAGCATGGGGAGACAAAACACTACATGGCCAATACATTAAAAAAAATAGCAGGGAAAGCAGATAATAACAAGACCGGGCAATGGCTAAGAGCAGGAAAGTTGAAGAAAGAGACTGAGGGACTAATTTTGGCTGCATAAGACCAAGCCTTAAGGACAAATGCATACAAAGCCAGGACTGAGAAGACAGCAACAGACAGTAAGTGCTACCTCTGCAAAGAAGCTGAAGAAACAGTGGACCACCTGGTAAGCTGCTGCAAGAAGATCATCCTGACTGACTACAAGCAGCAGAATGATAAAGTAGCCACAATGGTGCATTGGAAGATCTGCAAGAAATATCATCTGCCTAAGCAAGAATTGGTGGGACCATAAAATAGAGAAAGTCATAGAAAATGAAGAAGTTAAATTGCTCTGGGACTTTAGAATTCAAATAGGGACCTGCCACATAACATTCCGGACTTAGCAATTGTTGATAAGAAACACAAAAAAGTCTGGACAGTGGACGTGGCAGTGCCTGGAGACAGTAGAAGAGAAAAAAAAACTGGAGAAGATAACAAAATACAAAGACCTACAAATAGAAATAGAACGACTGCGGCAAAGACAAACAAGGATAGTACCAACAGTAATAGGCACCTTGGGTGCAATCCCAAAACAACTGGAGCACAACTTGGACACCCTTGGCCTTGAAAAATTCCCCATCAGTCAATTGCAAAAGGCAGCTTTACTGGAGCAGCTTCCATCCTGTGATGAGATCTGTAGCACCATCAAACATCCAGATCTGCCTATCCCAGGTCCTTGGGAAGGACTCGATAGGTAAACAAAAATGCCAAATCCAGTCTGAATATCTGGCTGACTGTGTGATTAATCATCACCATCATCATCATCATCAGCATCAGCATCAGCATCAGCATCGTAGTAGTAGTAGTAGTAGTAGTAGTACTAAGTAAAGATTAAACTCTGGCAATGGCTTACAACTGGAACATTAAAAAAAGAAAGTGAAGATTTGATTTTGGCTGCTCAAGAGCAACCTATCCAAACTAATTTACTTTCTTTCTTAAATTTATTGGCTGCCCATTTTATCACAGGGTAACTAATGTGCTCAAGGTCAGAACCAAATCATCAAATGATTCAAAGTGCAAAAGAAGCAGAAGAAACAATAGAAGAAAATTGCACAAACTGATTATAAACAACAACATAACACAGTTGTCAAAATGATTCATTGAAACATCTGTAAAAATGATCAATGCCAGTAATGAAAAATTGAAGGGAGCATATAGTTGAAAAAGTAGTTGAAAATGAGCAGGTTAAAATGTTGTGTGATTTCCAAACAGATAAAATCTTGGCTGATAACACACCAGACTTAACACTGGTTGAAAAGAAGAAAGTGTGGATAACTGAAGTGACAGGACCAGGGGAGAGAAGAACAGAAGGCAAAGAATTGGAGAAGATCACAAAGTATCAAGATCTGAAAAATGAAGCTGAAATATTATGGCATAAACTGGCTGTGGAAGTCCCAGGGGTTATCAGCACATTGGGTGCCATACCAAAAAAACAAGGATGGGGTGGGATAAGAATGGAATAGAATGGAACGGAACAGAACAGAACAGAACAGAATAGAATCCTAGGGCTGGAAGGGATATTGGAGGTCTTTTAGTCTAATCCCTTGCCCCAAAATGGTTGTCTAATCTTTTACTGCTTATTTACTACTTATTTAATTATATAATATCTACAGTATATAATATAAGGTAATAATGTAAGACAATGGTTCTCAGCTTGTGGTCTGTGGACCCCTGGGGGGCTGTGGGGTCCACAAAGGCTTGAAGAAATGTTAGGATATAAACCTTGTGTCATAATCCAATCATATTTCATATCGAGTTATCAGCTATGAAACCCACCCTTTGTGCCTTCTCTGAATTATGCCATACGGTGAAGAGGAAGGGGTGAACAA
>JANHFS010006901.1:16079-26300 GCA_032467975.1 Trimeresurus albolabris
GCTGGATTAACTATATAAATACCAGACAGTTCTGCACATTGTCAAAGCAAGAATATACAATATTAGCAGCGTTGACAGCAATGGTGGCCACACCCTCACCCGGTAGCATCATCTGCGCATGACAGAGCGTGAGGGCAGTCTTGTCCCCGCGACCTGGCTGCCATGTCCTTGGCTACGCTGCTCTGCACAGGCCGCGCCCAGGAGCAACTCTCTGGGAGGGGTTGCTGGTGAGGAGGGGGCCATGGGGGGAGGCAGGGCTGGGGCAACGGCACGTGTGCCCACAGAGAGGGCTCTAAGTGCTGCGTCTGGCACGCGTGCCATAGGTTCGCCACCATGGTCTAGCCAATGCCAGAAGCCTCACAGAGCTTTCTGAGCAGAAGTAGTCTATCTGATTACAGTGATGTCCACAGACTTAAACTAGCAAAAGAGCCGTTCCTAAAGCTATTTTAGTTAGGATCTAGTTGCTCTCCACAGGCACATGGAAAACTGTACTTCATTCTTTCTTGCTCATTCAGCATCTCCCTCCTGGGAGAAAAGGGATTTCACATCACCACCCAACGTTTTCTGGCTTCAAGTAACGTCTGAAGCAGAGGCCTGCGTTCAAAAGGCGCCTGGCTGAGACTTTACCGCACTCGGTTTGGAAGGAACAAGTCAAGGTTTTGGGAGGGTGACAAAATGTTTGGCTAGAGTGCTATTTAGTGGCCAAAATCAACCCCGATCTTTCAGCTCCACAGACCCCTGGAGCCTCCCCTAAAACTAGGAGATGTGGAGACCGCAATAGGAGAAGCCAGGGAGGAGAAACTCTTTGTTGGATCGTTAGTAACTCAAAGTATATCCACAAAGGATTTTTTTTTAAGGTGAGGAAACTCTGTGATTGAAAGACCAGGCTTTCCATTCTCTGCCTCAGCCAAACTGCTGATTGTAAAATCCAAGCAGAAAATATGGATTGAGACTCTTTTGAGACTTAGCTGAACACTCTGTTTTTATCCAAGTACAATGAATCTTTTGGTTTCTTTTTCTCAAGTTCTTTGCAAAGTTTCCGTTTTAAAATGAATAATAATAACAGTAACAGAATAACAGATTGAATGACACATTGAAGCAAACAAAAATCTCACTCATCCCTTTAGCATCTTAGAAGGGGATACAGGCAGCCCTCCACTGAAGACCATGCATTTAATGATCATTCAGAACTGAGAGGGTGCTGAAAAAAATGACTTAGAACCCATCCTTGTATTTATGGCCCCCGCAGGGTCCCTGTGATCATGGGGTCAGAATTCGGGTGCTTGGAAGCTGACATGGATCCACGAGGGTTGCAGCGTCCCGGGGTCAGGGGGTCGCCATAGGCAGCCTAATGAGCGCAGCGATTTACTTAGTGACCATGGCAAAAGAGGTCATCCGGTCAGGCACGAATCACTTAGTGGGGGAAATTCTGGCCCAAACTGTGGCCTTGCATTGAGAACTACAGGTAGTCCTTGACTTACGATCACAATTAAGATCAGACTTTCCATTGTTAAGCAAAGTGGTTGTTAAGCGAATCACATGGTCATTAAGCCAATCCGCTTCCCCTGTTGTTGGAAGCTGGCTGGGAAGGCCCCAAAGGGCGGTCACTGAGCCCTGGGCGCTGACACCGTCGTGAGTCCAGGCCAGTAGCCGAAAGCCCCGGGATTTCGGTCCTGCGGCCGTGGGGAGCGGCAAGGGTTGTGTGAGTGTGAGCGCCGATTGTACGTTGTTTTTTTCCCAGTGCTTTTGTAACGTCAAATGGTCACTAAATGAATGGTTGTAAGTTGAGGACTACCTGTTCCTGTAAGGCCTCCTCACCCACTAGTAACACTTGGCCAGACTCTTGTCCACCATCTCTGCTCTTGATTTTAACTCCAGGTTGCACCTAGAACCTTTTTCCACAAACCTCTTTCAATAATTCCCATTCAATTTGATGATAAAATGTCCTTTTGATTATTTTTTTTCAAATAAGAAAAATGCAATAAACTTCTCTGGGCAAAGTGCCAGGGTCTTTGTCTCACCTCACTCTAGGCCTCAGACAAGCACCGAGCAGGTGTGCGTATTAAGCGTCCCCGTTTTAACTCTGCCCAAACTCCGCAGCTCCCCAGCTTCTCCTCCATCCACCAGAATCCCCTGGAAACGACATCAGGCGAATCCCCTCTTGTGGCAGAGAGGACGGCACAGGTCAACACTAGACTGCAAACCCAGTGAAGAATGCCACCCACAAAATGGCATTCAGAAGCCCCAGATCAGGGGGGGAGGGGGGAGGAAGCCTGACGGCAATGGAAGAGTGGCTTTAGCACGGTAATTTTAAAAAGCCAGAGCTTTGGGGTAGAAATGGAAAAGGTCATTTATTTATTTATTTATTTATTTATTTATTTATTATTATTTAAATTTATATACCGTCCTATCTCCCTTACAGGACTCAGGGCGGTGAATAGGCAATAATAAAAATCAAAATAAATATTGAATAAAAGCCTGCTCTAAAATACCCCATATAAAACCCCTAACAAAACCCAATCAAAACTACGCCAGGCCGGCCGCATGGAATAGATGGAATAGACGGGTTTTCAAGGACCGTGAATTAAAGGACAGTGAAGAGGGATGAGGGTGGGCCAGGAGAATGGGTGAGCCTGCAGAGAGCCCAGAGCCTGGAGCTGATGGGCTCTTCAGACCCCCAAGGCTGGCCACTCAAGGGGTCAACAGCATAATGGAAACCCCAAACTGGACAGGAGCCAGTTCACTTCTTGGCAGCAGAAATAACAATGGTGATGCCTTAAAGCTGACTTGGTAGCAGCAAAGGGCAACCTCCCTCTGGGCCGCTCCCAAGTCAGTCCCAGAGAGCCTATGACCACGGCTTATTAATTTCCGGTTTCTACCTGTCTTTCTCTCGTGTTGGGGTCACCCAAGAGAGCTCCGTTATGAGCCACGGCTACGTTTTCAAAGCTCTGCAATGGAGGCTGTTCTGTAGTGGTTTTCCACATACAGGCGTCCTTTCTAAAATAGGACGTGACAAACTTCCCCCCTTTTTCTTTTCTCTCTCTCTCTCATCCTGAACATGTTCTTCCTATCCCAAGAAACAAAATCCTCCAACGCCTTTCGGACATCCTGGCCGTTCTGTCTCTCTTGCACGCTTACCTCAAACACTTCCTCGTCCAGGATCCTTGTTCCAAAGACAATGATGCCATTAACGTCAATGATGGGGTGGTCGCTTCGGTCCAGGAACTTGGTGACCTTTTTTTTACAGTCCAAAATCAGAGTGACGTTCTTCTTGTGGACGCTGAAAGCAACTCGATGCCACCTGGGGAAGAGCAGGTCCAGCAGAATGTCAAAAGAAGGTCCAAGGGTCATGGCTTCCCATGCCCACCTCAGCCCAAAGGGAAGCTTCTAGAACAGTGGCTGGCTGTGGAATTCTGGGAGTTGAAGTCCACATGCCTTAAAATTGTCAAGGTTGAGAAACACTGTTCTAGAACTACCAAGCATGAAAGCGTCTTCCCTTGATTGGTCATTACATTTACACTGATGCTTCCTCTATCGCTGCAGGACGGAAAAACCACCGGCATTATCTCAGTTCTCAAGAAGTATGAAACGCTAAGCCTAGTTTAATCAATCACATTGGCTCTGATATAAACCAGATTGGCATGCCACTCATTTTAGCCTAAACTTTCACTTTCCTCCAGGAATTTCCCCAGTGAAGCAGCTGCAAAAGAAACAGGAATTTTCATGCATGGATGTCTCTTTTTTAACTTATAATGAATAGCCTATCTCGCCTCCATGATTTTCTGCTTATTGTGCAGGGTTTAAGAGTCAAACAATAATGTAACACATCATTTGAACAAAAACCTGTCATGCCAAAAATGAACTGGGATGAAGGTGAGGTCATAAAAAGAGGGTTGGCACACTGCATGCAACCCACTCCTGATTTTTGGCAACCTTCCATGGTTAGGCAGCTCCAGATGTGTTGGCCAACCATGGGAATTCTGGGCGTGACAGTTCCAAAACTTCTGGAAGGCAGATTTGATAAGATTGACTTAGGAAATTAAATTCATTTGAAACCCATTGTGGGCTCCTGCATTCTCATAAGCTGTTCCAGCCATAAACAGGTTATTTTGCTTATCTGTAAATATAAGGGAATTTACTGAGAATGAAAAAGTTGTCATTAAAAAAGCCTGCCAGATGCCCAAGCAATGGGGCATCCCCAGTTTTGGGTCTCAAGAGGGCTCGTTCTTTCAGTACACGGGAGAAGAGCTTAAGAGAAGCTTGCTCTCATTCCACATCTACTCATGAAAACAAAATCCATGTTCAAAGTGTTTTTGGACAGTTGAGTCTCCTTCTTCCCAGGGGCTACAGAGACAAGAAGGAACATGGGGGCAGCAGTTGTTTCTTTATGGTATTCCAGGAAGTGGCGGCCATAGCAGAGAGACAGCAGTTTCTGAGCAAGGGGAAAGAGGGCTTCAGAACTTATCCCATGTCCGGTTTCAGATTTTCAGGGCGCTCCTGCAGCAGCCCCGTCCGTCTTCATGGGGGGAGAGAAGGCATTCGTTTCTTCTGCTCTCCAGCCTTCTTGGTGTCCCTCGATGACGGAGCCGTGTTTGCGTTCCCAGCATTCCTGCTTCCTCCCGAGAGACGGGAGCCTTCAAGCCACCAACTGAGGCCTGAACGTTTCTGAGGACACCCTGAGTGGGATCTTTTTTAAAGCTGGAAATATCTTAGCAAAAAGGATCTCCAGGCATTAGCTGTGAAGCGTGAAATGCTCCGAGAATTAGATACTGAAGACAGCAACAAGACAAATTCCTATTTTCCGCTGGAAAAAGACATGCTAATCTTCAACATATCTTTAAGTCTAATGAATGTTATTTGTTGGATGACTTCTTCCTATAATTCCACGGCTGCTGCTTCTTTCTTATCACTGTAATTGGATTTGTGTCTCATTAAATTATTCCACTTGCATTTTTATATGTAACTGTCTTTGCTCTTCGTTTCATGAATTAGAGGCCATAAATACCTTGTCAAATCAGACACAGAGTATTTTCCAGGAAAAATACAAAATGAATAAATAGCTATATAGCAAGTAGTAATTTTTCTAAAAGGGGGAAAGCAAAAAACCAAAGTCAAATCATGTCAACTAGGCAAAGAACGTGTGCCTGGGCATCTCTGCTTGGCTCGGATTGGATTATTTTAGCAAGTTTCTAGAGCCCAAGACTGTCGATGGATCTGAAAGTTTATGAGTGGCCAAAGGAGTGATGATGACCGTCCCCACAGCACTTTCAGCCCCATTTGGCAGAAACAAAATCTTCTGACTTAAAGAGAACCTGCCCTGGACAGGCCCAGGATTCCCTTTCCTCTTGGCTCGGGTCTGCCATGGCTTGGAGAGGGGAAGAGGGAGAGGCAGACTTTTCCCAGGCGGATCTGCTGATCAGAGCCTTCTGGAGCTACGAGAGGCCCCTGGAGAAGCCGAACTGAATCGCCCCAGAGAGAGGGCAGTCCAGTCCAGCTTTCACTCCTCGGATCCACTGCCAGGCCGCCTCCCCCCAAGGCTGCAGCTGGATGCACAGAAGTGGCAAGTTTGGCTCTTGAAGGGAGGGGTCACACATACACATGAGGAGCCAGAGTCATCTGGGGGTGTGTGTGTGTTGATTTGGGTTTGCAAACTCCAACTTGACCTTGGATTCAACATATGGTGGGAACTCAACCACTGTCTTACCCCATTGGACAAAGTAGACTGCCATATGAGCCACCATCTTGCTTGTTTATCTGGGGCCTCACATGCTTGTCTCTGACATTTTATGACCCCCCCTCTTCTCCTTCCACCTCGGGGGGGGCTCCCATTGGGCCACTTTTGGAGAGCGGTTTCTGGAGCTTCAGAACATTCCTGACCCGATCCTCTCCCGAAGGAGTCCCTTCCACCCCCCAAAGGAAGGGAACCTGGAGTTCCTCCGCCTGGCCCTCCACCGAGCCCCCTTTCCTCCCCTCACTCACTTGCCATCCGAGAGGTTGATGCCCCGGAAGAGAGGGTAGTTCTCGGGGCCCGGCTTCTCCATGTGGTCCTCATACAGGAAAACCGGGGACCGCCCCAGCTCCACCCCGACCTGCTGGATGCCTTGCTCGTTGTAAATGGAGATCAGGAAAGACTGGCCGCCCTTCTTGGCCTTCACCGTGGTCAGGATTGAGAAATCCTCCGGAAAGGGAGACACTGGAAGCAGAAAAGGGAGCAGAGCGGAGGGCGGGATCAATTTCTCTCCCCAGGGAACCACCAGCATTGGCTCTGCAGCCACCATGGCAGAGCTGGGTTGGAAAAGCCAGCTGAACGAGGAAGGTCTGCTTTGAGGCTTGTGCTACAGGCAGGCCTCGCCTTATGACCATTTGTTTAACGACAGTGCTGGAAATAGTGACTTGCAGCCAGTCCTGCCACTGGCAGCCCCTGCAGCAGCGTCCTTGTGGTCACGGGGTCAGAATTCAGCAGCTGGCCTGTTGTGATGGAGGTTGCCATGTCCAGGGGAGCCCCCATGACCACCCTCCGCCACCTTCCTGGCCAGCTTCTTGACAAGCAAAGCCAAATGGGGAGCCAGATTCACTTAATGACCATGGCATAAAGGTCATAAAATTGGGTGTGACCCACTTAACCGCATCACTTCCTGATGGAAGTTCCTGTCCTGATTGTGGTCATAAGCTGAGGACTACCTGTATTAGTAGCTGTGGTGGCATAGTGGTTAGAGTGCAGTTTTGCAGGCTGACTCTGCCGACTGCCAGCAGTTCAATCTTGACCAGCTCCAGGTTGACTCAGCCTTCCATCCTTCCGAGGTCGGTAAAATGAGGGCCCGGATTGTTGGGAGGGACAATAGGCCGACTCTTTAAACCACTCAGAGAGGATCATAAAGTAGCGGTCCCCGACCTTTGCAGCTCGGCAGCCTGGCTGAGGGGGGGAGATGAGAGGAGAACCGGACAGCACAAGCAGCGGGCCAGCGTGCACATGCATGCCTATGCAGCTCGACTTGCAAAAGTCAAGCTGCAAACCTGTGTACATGCACACCAGCCCACTACTCATGCAAATCAAGCTGCGCATGAGCGCATACACATCAGCCCGCTGCTCATGTGGCCCGGTTCCGAATAGGCCACGGCCCAGGGATTGGGGACCCCAGCGGTAAAGCACAGGAAGCGGTATATAAGTCTAAGTGCTATTGCTAGTGCTAGTATGATTAATGATATCCCAAACTGGGAAGTGCTTCCATGTCCACACAGACACACACACACAACTCCATTTGGACTTAGGATCCTTTAGGATCTCCGAGGAATCTCCCCCGCCAGGAAGGGTGTGGGTCGTAGCATTCCAGCTTAAACAACTGGATGCTTTGCACAGCTGGCAGCGGCGAGAGCAGCGACACACCAAGATCCTCAAACTACCAGCTGAGGAAAGCAAACTACCAATTAGCCCCAACTACAGCCTGTCCTGGGCTGGAGAGTCTTTTGTGTAGCTACGTGTCACTGCATCTCCCTCAAGACCCTTTTAATGTCAAATCCCCAATCTGCATTTCCTTTTGGACATGCTCTGCAATTACCTCTGTTGTCCTTATCTCTGCCATCCACTCATTTGCTTGTTTGGAGCCGAACTAACGTCTAGTTACTCAGAGGAGGGGTGTTATTAAACAAAAGGAGTGGGAAGCGCAGCAAAGGCCAGGCTGCCTCTGAGAGTTAAGCTGTGCCTTTGGAGGGGGGTGCAGTTTTGCACACCAATCCCTTCTGCGCCTGCCCCACAATTCCCAGGCCCCTTTTCTTGGCCAGGGCCAAGCCCCAGACGATGTTGAGAAAATGCCCGGCATCTTGGCCGTCGGATCAAAGCAACCCGCTGCTTCTCTCCACATTCCTCAGGCTTTTGGCAAGAGGTCTTCCTGGCCCACCCCAAGCAAGGCGCTGCCCTGGCTGAAGATAGTCCTGCTGCGGCTTTGCTCAGAAAGCGAGCATCTGCCTCGCCTGCCGCAAGTCCAGCTGGGAGGGCCTCTGTGTCGCAGCCAAGCAGGACCTGAATCCACCTGGGCCAATCAGGAGAGGAAAGAGCGGAAGCGCCAGGCTCCGTCGAGCGCCCCAGGCTGGCTGTCAGCAGGACACGGGCATCCGAGGAAGGGGAAAGGTGCCATCCTTTCTGGGAAACAGGAGTGGTGTCGCTGGCGCTGGAGATGTTCCCTAGTTGGGTAATGAACATCTGCAAGCCAACGACCCAGCCCAGAGAGCACCGAGGGCCCCACAGTTGCACCCCGAGCCACAAATATCGTCTTACCAGGGAAAAGCTGCTTGGTTGGGGCACTCAGCTGGGCATCCTTGGTCACGTGATAGGCCACATCTGCTCCCTTGGAAGACCGCCTGCTGGTGCAGAATCCTGTCGTTTTTGAGATGCCGTCGGGTAAATTATGGAAATCTAATACCTTCAATAGATCTGCAGGCTCAGCTGAAAGAGAAAGATAAGCCAACATCAGGACGACAGATTCCCAGAATCACAGAAGCGAAAGGAATCCTTGAGATCATTTAGTTAATGATTTAGCACCTTCAATAGATGACCCTTCAGCCTCTCCTTGAAGGAGAGCGCACCACTTCATGTGGCAGCCTGTTCCCCTGGCTGTACCTCTTGGCAACCAGCCTTTAGGTTTAATCCACCACACAGCCCAATACTAACCAGAAACACCAAAGGGGCTTTATTTCAAAGGAAGGAAGGAAGGAGAGTGGAGTAATTTCAGAGAGGAGCACCCTGTGCAGGTCAGCCAATATAATCAAGAGGCCCTTCAGTTTGCAGCTGCTTTTATGGAAAAAAAATTCCATTTAAGGAAACAAAGTTTTTCCTGAGTTTATCCATTTAACGTACATAAAATGTTCTGACAGATTTTTCCATTCTCTTTATTCCTCATTTGGTACCTCTAACTGACAACTTTACTAAGCAGCTGAAAGCAAGATGGTGGCAATGTCTACTGATAAAAATGAAACCTCTAAGTCAGACATGTCAAACACAAGGCCCGGGGGCCGGATGCAGCCCGCGTAGTGGTTTCATGTGGTCCGCGAAGCCATCCTGGAAACAGTGAGGGAACGGCCCCCGCTGCCTTGGCCCTGGCCCAGGCTGGTCGGGAGCCAATGTTCAATTTTGTGGTGGCCATCTGTGTTGAAACGCATTCAGTCTTAGCTCCACAAGGCCGTCTGGAAACAGCGAGGAACCAGCCCCTGCTGTGTCGGCCCTGGGTGCATGCTGAGGAGGTGTCACCCTTTGTGAGGAATGAAAAAATGCACCATGCCTTGGCGCTTGTCCCGGTCCCATCCCCTTCTGCCAAAGACCCCCAGATCTGTCCCACTCCTGCCCAGGCCCCCACAGGCACCCTTGACGTGAACGATGTAGAGCTAGCCATGCCCACCCAGTAGGCCACACCCACTCCATCCACGCCCAACCAGTAGGCCGCACCCACCCGGCCCTCCGAGGGCAACCACAACACTGATGCGGCCCTCAATGAAATTGAGTTTGACACCCCTATTCTAAATCTTTTGTGAGTCTACAAGAAGTGCCTGCAAGGTCAGCTCAGCCTGAAGCCAAACTTAGAGAGTTTGCCTCCTTGAACAGCAAATCTCTTTTCTGTTATCTCTGAGCAATTTGTCCTCCTCCTTCATCAGTCTAATGGTCTTCTTCCTGATAGGCATCGCTTTGTTTTAACCGATAGGAGCCAATTTGGGAGATGTGAAAAACAGGATCCGACATCCGCAAATAACTACCCAAAAATCAAAGTCCTTGCTGATCTTCAGAGATTTTAAGGGTTGATCTCACATCTTTGATCCCATATAGACCCACTGCCCAGCTGACTTAATATTACCCAAATATATTTTTTAAATTATGTTTTGCCCAAAGTAGCTTCTGATTCTCTCAACCACCAAACTACCACGTAGTTTAAGCTGGACCGATGCCCTCTCGGGGATCTAATTGGATTCATGCTTAAACTATAATGGAGTTTTGGCTCAGCCTAGTGTTTGAATTCAGTCTCACCCTGGCTCCTAAGCCAGGATTTATAGCTTAGCTTAGCCAATCATGACTTCAAGCACAAACCATGATTAAAAGGACCGTCCGCGTTTGAGGAACGGTTGCAGGAATTGGGGATGTCTAGTTTTTATTATTATATTATTATATTTAAACTTATATGCCGCCCTTCTCCAAACAGGACTCAGGGCGGCTTACAGCATATTAAAAAACATAAAATA
>JANHFS010006902.1:0-12360 GCA_032467975.1 Trimeresurus albolabris
GTGGAATTCTGGAAGTTGAAGTCCACATGCCTTAAAATTGTCAAGGTTGAGAAACACTGGATTAGATAGATTAGATAGAAGTTACAGGGTCTCCTCCTTAAGCTGTAGGTTGGACCAGAAGACCTCCAAGGTTCCTCCCAACTCTTATTCTGTAAGGAGGAAACCTTTCTTTTTAAATTGTACCTCCATTTTTTTCCTGAACAATACTCAACTATTTGTAAATATGTTACTAATTTACACTGAATTTAGGAGAGATACTATAGTTCAACTTAATCCTTTTCACTAAACTTAAAACTGTATGTGTGTGATCAAGATATTTCAAAATAAATGAAGATGTATAGTTACATTTATATGGATATTATTTATTAAGTTGGTATTCTAGTTAGAGCAATGCAATGAGTACAATACAAGATCTTAAAATCTCATCTGAAAGTAAATGCCATTAGTGCTGGAGCATTTTATTTGACAGTATCCAGTACTTTTCCTGTGTAATATATTATTTAAATATGTTCCTTGTAAAAAATAATCAACTAAACTAGGTTATATTTGATATTTTTATTTCAAGTATAACAAATTGATACAACTGATGCAGAATATTGCACACAATATAGTTTTAAATATCAAACAGGGCTTTCATAGTTTTCTTCACATTTGTCATGCAGTACTAGACTGAACACATAATGACATCCTCTTTCGAAATAAAAGTTATTCATAATATTTACGAAGTTTTAAATATAGCAGCAAAAAAGCTATTAGGTTTTTCAGTGTAAATTGTTTTAAAATTATACAGTGACCATACCACAAAACAAATGATTTTTAAAAAGTCTGTTTGCCATCCTAATTCTAGGATTTTTAGTGATCTTCCTTGTCTTTTCCTTTCTTTTCTTTTTCATCCTGTAATGCAGTGCCAAGTTTTTTGATGAGAACTGACAAAACTTTATCCAAGGGATCCATGACTCCACGTTGAAGCCACTTAGGAATAGTGGTTCTTGCATGATGGAAACCAAGCTTCTGAAGAATATAATCCACACCGACAGGGTCAATTTTTCTTCCAGTCCAAGAGATTAACCTATAGATTAATAAATTCTATTACTTTCAATAATCAAGAATAAATTAATTTTCTACAATTCAATAGTTTATTATATGTTAATAGCCATAGATTCTACAGTAAGGGAATTTTATAGGTCTTGCAGCTCTCCCTGCATCTTTCCAGGCCTTTACTTTCCTGTTCTAGACCATCCCTAATTATGTCCTGTATTAATATATAAAGCAATATATATTCATAGTATAAATTTTCTTTTGCTATGCATTTTTGTAAATAGTTCCTAGCTGTCTGTAAAACTAGCCATTAAGAGTTGCCTATAGTTAAGAATAATTATTTCTAAATGACAATTCACTGTGTAGTAATAAGTAATGGAATATTTGTCTGAAAATGAGACTGATTATTGAAAACAAATGCTAATTACCTCAATGTGGGTTCCAGATGCCAAGTATTACAGATAAATTCTCTCCAATCCACAGTTGTGTAAGTAACACTTTCTTCCAATTCTTTTTCACTACTGTTCTCATCAAGTACACTGATGGGGCTTTTTTGTCCTGGCCGACTAAACAAAGCACGAGGTGGAAAGACTGCTAGAAAAAGAACAGAAATGTTTCTGTTTTAAGTTATAATCTTCATTTTGGTCATAGACAAATATAAAATATGTAAGACTGCAACCACTCCAGAATTAAGAATTTGAGGTTTGTAACTCATTCAATATAACAAAATTATACTGATTATTAAGAAAAAACTGTCGACTTGCATACTGAGATCTATTAGAATCGCAAAGTTACAATGGCATTGAATAAGAGGGAGTGATGATTGGTCTCAATTGTTGTAGCATCTCCACAGCTGTAATGGTGAACTGGGTGTTTGGTCCTGGCTTGTGATTATGATATCACAGTGAACCACAGTTACGTGATTGTGATTTGTGTACCCTGCCAACTTTCCACAAACAGTAAATGGGGAAGCCGGCAGGAAATTGGAAGTCACTTCTGCTTTTTCGAGAGTGCCTGCCCACAGCAACATGCAGCACCTGTCCATGCTCCAGAATACCTGCCTACAGTACCTGCACACATCCTGCTGTGCTTACCTGGGTCTCCCATCTCCTCTCACTTAATGACCAGCACAATCCTGGGAATCTGACAACAACCAGGATAGCAGTCGCTAAAAATGCAGTCATGTTTAGTTTAATGACAACCTAGCTTAGCAAAAGAAATTGTGGCCCGAATTGCCATTGTAACCTGTTGATTACTTATATAAAAATTACATATCAAAAGTTATAAGTAAAATAATTATTCAATGCCACTACCAGATTTGTGCAAATAACAAACCCTAGCAAATAATAAAGATGCTGTGAAGCTGTAAACTAGCACAAGTATTTAAAATTTCAGTCACTTGCTTTAAAGCCCTCCATAAGTCTTCTAGACATGTATGCTCATATGGAAAAGCCATTTCCATCGGACATTCAGTGAAGCCCTGTACCTCACTGAATGATTTGCACAACATTATTTCTGAAGTATACCTTTATCATGTATTTTTATATATTTGTGACACATGATTTTTTTCAGAAAACTTCAATTATTTTTTGAACAGATATACTTTATACTGTATATTATATAATATATACCATATTATAAAACAATTTGAATCTAAATAGGTCAAAACAACATTATTTTAGCCTATGACATTTCATAGTATTTCCATACTTGTAAAGGAAAACATTCCATTTTACATTATATGATGAGATAATGTAAAAAGTGTATTTTTAAAACTTAACTGAGTAGCAACTGGGTCTGAAATACAAAATTAATCTCTGGTACAATCAAATTAACAATACTCTTACAAATTCAGAATAGTTTTCGATGGAACATCAATTGGAAATGTGTTTAGTTGTAGCATAGATGTTCTGAATTTAATGAACCATTTACCTTTTATCCTGAAAAATGGTTTTAATAATCTATTTTTAAAAAACTTAATAGCTATATTCCCTTCCAAAGATTGATATTCAATATGGCAAGCAAAAAATAGAAATAAAGTCAAATATTTTACTAATAAAATATATAAGAACCACAGGTTAATTATTATACAAGTTGTAAAAGCACATAATATAAGCCCACTATCTTAGTGGTAATTACATACCTTTTTCCTTTTCTTTAAGATAAGCAGAAACTAAGTCATGCAGAAACATTATTAATTCTGCATCCATAGTTACACAAATGTGATCTGTGAATTCTGTTACTACACTGCATTCTACCTTTGGTTTGGCACTGGCATCTGTAATGAAATTCCATAAATCATTCAGAGAAATGTAATTACATGATTAAATATCCTGAATAAAACATTTTAATGAGAAAGTTTTAAAATGCAAGATAACAAAAAGTACTAACTGTATGTACTGTATTGATTTTTTTCAGCATAAATTTGAAATGAAATTTCCGAGAATACTTTTATGCTTAAGGCCTTATGATATCTCTGATTGATACACAATTCCTTTGTATGTACAAAATGCCTTCATTAAAATGAAGTGATTCTGAAATGTGCACAATCAATGAGCTCTTATGCTATATTTGATTTTAAGCACTTGCTATCTTGACACATCAACTGTAATAAAAACCAACATTTTACAGTCACATTTGGAAGATCAGCTATCCAATATGTATCCATAAATCCATTCTCCTTTGTTTTCATATTTTATAATTAGACTATTATGCAATATTGGTCGTGTTACATGCAACTGAAATTAGTGGGATGTTTTCTCAGGTAGACAATATAGAATTGCAGTGTTAAGAATTTTATCTGATTTCAATTCTCATTCACAATTGATACGGAGTCACAATTATCATGAATTAAATTTATTTTTTCATTTTTTAAATAAAATTTTGCTATTATTCCATTTACACAAAATGCAGATTAAGTTCATTTTTTTTTTACAAAAAGAACAGACTACCATGTATTAAAGGTTCCTGAGGTTGTTGAACATGAATGGATTTGAAATCCAGCTGCATCCTTGGTAATGCAAATATTGTTTCAGTCTCATGATTGTAACTGGAACCACCTCTGAAACCACTTAGCAAACTGGAGCTTTTCACTGTTGTAGTATGCTCTGTGTTGTTTGCATCAACATTTCTGAGAAGGTTTAATTCTGGAAAGAATAGCAAATAAAGTTTTGAGATAACATGTAAATAAACCCATTTAAATAAATGATTCTTTTGAGGCAGTTATTAGTAATATTTCAATTTATGGAAATTACAGGTTACCAAGATTTATATTTCTATACAGAATAAATGTTAAGACATGTAAACTTATTTCATTTTAGGTATGACGACTCTCTTAGATAGTTGTGTGAGTGGGTGTATCTGCATGGCGGGGAGGAGAGAAATGAATAAAATTTAGGTAAGTAAAAAATTAAGTCACATTGTGAATCTTTTAAGTGAATGGAAATTGACAACCTCTATAATATATGGGGATAATAAAGCAGGAATCCCTACTTCATTGTGCTTGCCATCTTTTATATTTATCTTTTATGTTTTAAAGATTTTATTGTAATTTCTTTGATTCTTATGAGTGGCCCAGAATCACTCAGAGTCAGGTGGTATACAAGTTCAATACATTATTACTATTATTATGATTTGTTGCATAGAGGTTTAAATTGGATTTGGCATTTTTGTCCATCTACTGAGTTCTTCCTAAGAATTGTTGATAGGCAGATGCTGTTTGATGCTGTTAATCTTATTGTTATACATATCTTTCTGTAAAGTTGAGCACATTCTTTTTATACAATTGCTTCAAGATTTAAACTAAGAAAATTATGAATATTTGGGCATCTTTCCATCACATGCAACTCCTTATACTATTAATTGGAACTTTTGTAAATTTAGGCCAGTTTCCCAAATGACCAATATATTTGTTTCTACCTTCATTTCGTGTAGCTGTAACATAATTGAACCATTCCTTTACACTTGCAACTCCATGTGGTGGATTTTCATGACGTCTCCTTGTTATTTTAGTAATTGTTGCCATGGGACTTTGCAGGGCACCACATGGTTTTGTTACCATAGTATTGTGACCCAAATGGAAGTCTAGTGTTTGTACAACATACGTAGAATGTTCACTGGACCCTAGAAAAGGTTGAACATACATTTTTTAAAAAAAAATCTTGTTACTTTCTGAAGTCATCACTTCAATGGTCTGCCATTGTATGCACAGTATCCATATTAATCCAAAATTAATCTAAGAACAAAATATCTCCTCCAAGCACAGTATCGTTTGTGGTCATTGCATATGAGCTCAGTAAATCTCTTGATACCATGGCAAACTCTCATTTTAATACCCATACAGAATTTTATTAGGTTTAGTATGTAGGTTTACAAAAAAATTCAGCCAATATTTAGTCTTCCTTACAACTTAATATGGGAAAAGTTCAAACAAAAGGCATACAAATGCCTGAATACCTTCTTGCCATATTTTTTGTGCTTCAGTCCAAAATGCTATATTAGGTTCTTCAAGATGAAACAGAGCCCACGATTTTGAACGAAAATTAGGTCCATGGAAACATGCCAAAGTCATGTGATTTCCATGCAAACTCATAGAGCCTCCAAACTTTCCATCTTCTGGTAAAGGAAACTGAAATAAGGATATGTGGCATCCTGACATCACCTTTAATACTCCTGGCCAGTGGCGATGATGTGCTGCATCTAGTACTAGAAAACAGAACACACAGACATACAAAGAGGAGGATAATGACATTATGATTAACTTTAGGGATTCAAAAAATCCTATAAAGAACAGGAATTTCATTAATAATTTTTCATTTTTTCTAGACTTCAATGCTTGTGCTTAGGAGAAGGATGAGCAAATAATTGTTCTTATTTTCATCTATGTATAACAACCAGATTTTAAAACTGTCATAGAATCACTAGTAAATCCCTTACTTATGACCATTTATTTAACAACCTTTCAAAGTTACAATGGCATTGAAAAAAGTAATTTATGACTGGTTCTTGCACTTATTAGTTGTAGTATCCCAATGGTCATATGATCAAAATTCAAGCATTTGGCAACAAGCATGTATTTACAATGATTGCAGTGTCCAGGGTCACATAATTGCCATTTATAACCTTTATAAGGGACTCCTGACAAATAAAGTCAATGTTGGAAGCCAGGTTCGCTTAATGACCCAATTTGCCTATGTCCACTCTGTCTGCCCTATGATTGCTCTGCACCCTGCCATGAGGGGTGACAAACAGCCCCAGAACTGCACAGTTACTTGCCATGCCTAGGGAGACTTAGCCATCCCAGCAAACACCAACAAGCATTTGTTCATCCAGCAGCCTTCTCTTCCAGTTCGTGCATTCACCTTTTCTGCCGGCCACTGTGGCTGAAACAAAAGGGCCTCGCTGCCTCATTTGCAGACCTAAGTTCTATGTGAATGTTTCCTACAGGTAGCTCCCCAGACTGACCCAGAAACGCTAGCAAGCATTCATTCACCCTGCTGCCTTTTCTCCTCAGTCTCATGTGGGTCTCCAAAGTAGCCCAAATCTGAAGACTGAGCTGATTGTAGAAAGCTGCATTATTTTTCCAAATATGTTCCAAAAAGTGCAGTTTTCCAAAGACTCGAGCCACATGTAGAAACCATGAAGTTGGGTCTCCAAAGGAGATAGTAAAGGCAATAAAATGCCTCAACTATAGTGGTTGGCAATACAAGGCAAAAGGTCAGTGTGGGAAGTGGGAGAGAAAGCTGCTGGGTGAACAAATGCTTGCTAATGCTTTCTGGGTGGTGGCCAAGGCTTCCCAGGAGTAGCAAGCAATCCCAAAGCCACGTTTTTCTCGGGCTGCTTACTACAAGGCAGGGCAGTCACAGGAAGGAGTTGGACGTAGGCCCTTAAAGTGAGACTTGGAGCTGGGAAGGACCAAACCTGGAATGTCCGGAAATGGGATTGGGTACTCATTTAACCACCCATGATTCTTGGTTAATGATGCAGCGGGGAATTCTGTTGTTAAGACACACGATGACTCATTTTATGTCCACAGGGTTCAGTGAAGGAAATTCCAATACCAAGTGTGATCATATGTCAAGGATTACCTGTACTTATTTTTTTGTATAACTTACTATGTTGATACAAGTGTAGATTAAACATTTAGAAGTATTATATGCTTCAAATGGCTTTTGTTTTTGTATGACAAAATGACTGTAAAAGAAAATGGTGCATGCCTTTTTGTGTCTTTCCATAGTAAGATATACACATTTTTTCAAAATGCTCACTTATAAAATTTTTGCTGAAATTCAGATTTTGAGCCTCAATGATAATATATCAGCTCATTTTTTTCAGATAAAGTTTTTATCTAACTCTCTGTCTTATCGTTCTAAATACAGATTAGATCATATTTTTATTGCAGTACTCCTTTCTAGCCTATCTCCAGAGTTATTTAATAAATTCTGGAAAAAAACACTGAAATGCTGCTAAAGAAGAAGATGCTAAAAATACAATTTAATCCATGGCTACTAAGGTCATAAAAGAAAAAGATGTCATTCATATTCTCCTGCCATCATAGTATCAACAGCAGCCAAATGGAGTTTGGGCTCAAACATTAGTGGTGTAGTAGTGTATTTTGGTGTACGATCCTGAAAGATAAAAGCTTCATGATACGAAAGAAATTGATTTCATACATACACTGCTGTGAACATTTTTCTACATTACTGACAACAGCTTTGGAAGGAAAGTATGGAACAGGTCCCCATGTGGACAAAGCTCGCTTGCTTGTATCAAACTGCTGAGTAAAGAATTCCTGGAGCTTCATTCCTATTTTAATGAGATCTGGTGTAGTTGATCTGGAAATCATCACTTGAAAAATATCCCATTTCAAGTCACCATGGACAAATATCTCACTGGAATATAAAAATAATAATGTTTTCCATGAATTTATAATGCTTTATTAAATTCTGAAGAAAAGATAACTAATTCAAAAACGTTTAATGATAATTTGATTAAAATGGTTTGAAATAATAAAAGCAGATTATATAAATTAGATCTAGCAAAAAAAATATCCTTTACCTCTTATCAGTAATGCTGGAATCCAAAGTATTATAGAGATTAACTTTCCACTCATCCTGCAGCTTAAGATCTGCATTACTGAAAATGCCCATTAGAATACTAGACCCCATGTAATCCACACGAGCTTCAGTAGAGCCCATGGTAATCTGAATTTTGTGATTTGGTTGCTGGTTGGGATGTTCTGAAATATGAGCTGAAAAACATATATCAGTTTAGTAGCAAAGGGAAACAGTGAGATATTATATTTTGACTCTCAACACTAGTCTCCAATTAATATCAAAATGCTCCAAGCTCTCTCTCTTTCTGTATTAGTGCACATAGAGACACACAAATAATGTTGAAAATGTCCAGAAAATGCTGTCAACAATTAGTGGTTACTCAATTTAAACAAGTTTAAATCTGACCTGGTGTGATGAGAGGTAATGAATAGATGCTAATTTTTCAGTTTAAACAAATACAATTAGCTGATGTCTTCACTATATAAAAATAATTAATCATTGTCAAAAAATACTGGCTAATTTTCAACTTACCCACCATCTCCAAGGCATTAACATCTATGGTACCACCAACCACTCCTCCTCTAGAATCCAAATGTGATCTTCCCAGTCCAACTGACATACTAATTTCGCGATCCCTATTACTGCCCACAGATAAACGACCCTGGCTTTTCAGACCACTGGTAGTCCACCTAAATCATGCATAGAAATATGAAAATATCATTTATCTTATTTGTCCATTTACATGCAAAAATGCAAATTGTAAAACGCATTTAACGAAATAGATGTTTATCACTTGATCTCATTTAACAAAACAAGATGGGAACAAATTTTTAAATTTTTGATGATAAAAATATTAATGGGCCATCTCTAACTATATTATCACCGAATATAATAGTAAGATAAGAACAAAGATAAGAGTACTTAGATAACTCTGCAACTAATCAATGTCTTCAACAGTTTATTTTCAAGGAAGTGTCTGTTCAAAGTCCTCCAATTCTACACAACTTAACTTGAAATAAGAATTGATGCTTCCTGAATCAAAAAGTATTCTTCAAGAGCATGTTTAAAAAAATATTTGGAATATACAGAAAAATTGAATGGTTAATTAAAAAGGTTTTCTTACGTCGTATTTCCCATCACATTGCTCATATTCATTTGTACATTTAATTGTTTCAAGTTCATAGCAAATACCACCAGTGTTTCCCATGGTGTCACTTGCTGACTTCCAGCTTTATTTGATTTATTAAATGGAGTTGATGTTTTTGACAGCAGATCTGGAATTAAACACAAAGCAAATACTGTAAATGTAATACTGCAAAGTATTACTGACAAAACTCAAATATTAATACCGCTCTGCAGATTTTGCTGGGAAATGCATCAGAATAATCAAGTCCAAATAAGAACTTGCATACTGCTTGACTCTTTACTTCGTCTCGATCTGTTTGCACACAATAGTGTTATGATATATAATCTAGGGAGAAGATTTGTGCTTTGTGAATGTTTGAGAACTTTTTTCTCAGTGAATAACAATTTTACATGATAGTTGTCACAATTGAATGAGTTTTTAAATATCGGAGATTGTTAAACCTAAATGTTATCTAAATGTTTTCAACAGTGATTGTCAGAAAATATATGGGATACAAATGTGAAATTTGTATATTCTAAAATTTCTGAAGTTTACCTTTCAGCTCTAATAATTAAAAAAGCAAAGTTTTTTTTACAGCTGAATAATTATATTTTGTTTAACTGACAAAAAACAGAATAGAACATTTGAGCAATTGAACTGGGATTATTGAAATTTTCCTTTTCCAAATCATCAAAGTTTGATAAAATAAACACTTTTATTGTTTTTTCCTTTCTATAAACTATTGAAAATTTAAGCTCTGTTCCATCCTGTGCTGCCTGCTTAAATTTTCAGTTCTTCAGTGGACTTCCTCTATTTCAATTCTCCATTCAATTCCAGGATACAGTATTCCTCAACTCTCAGAGATGAAATAAGAACGTGTTCTCCAGGCAGACAAGCACACTTGAATAGAAATGTTTTCGTATGTTTTCATTTTCCTTGTATTACATAAGTGTGTGTTTACAATGTATAAAGCTCATTAAGTGAATTGTTGTATCAAATTAGTTTCTTCTCACTTTGTAAGACAATACAGGATAATTTTGTGTATATCAGTACACTTTGTAGCACAATAAACAAGTTAATGGAAAAGAAAATCATTCGGTTTTGTTTGAAGAAAAATCATAAATCAGAGCAATTTTGGGGTAATATTATAAACTGCATCCTTTTAGGGTCAATGACAGTATTCTAATTATAATAGAGTCAATCCATTTCAATGCTTTACAAGACAAATGATTAACTGTTGGCGACTATTATAGATGTATGATCAGTTGACTATATTACACAGTGGTGTGTGATTCAAAGTAGTGAAATTAAGCTTCTTTTCACCTTTCTGAGGGACTGAAGAATCTGATACACTTCTGGATCTTGAAACAGCAGGGGATTTTAGGTTATGAGATACTGTTCCAGAGGCCATATTACTATTGGTACTGTGCTCGTTGAAAACACTTGGTGATTGAGCCATATGGGTAAATGAAACAGACTGACTTGGTTGCTCCCATGTCCTACAATATGCTTTTCTTGATGATTCAGGCGACATGTGCTGGTTCATTCCTTCAACAGAATCTGGGGTCACAGGACCTGATGTTACTAGGAACACATATAACAAAATAAATGGTTTGTTTAGCTCAGGGGTGTTAAACTGCTGGCCCATGGACCGGTTTCATCATACTGAAGCTGTGCCCACCCCATTGCCGGTAATGGCAAAACCGGCCTGATACATTGCGCAACGTCACATGACGTCGCAAGTTTGACATGTCTGGTTTAGCTTGTTATTAATTCAGCACAGATCTATCAAGATTATTACAATATGCTGTGTTCCAATGTCACCTCGTTATTTATTGAGAGACTAGGGAATTCTTTTTTAAAAAAACAATTTAAAACCAGCTAGTTTAAGGGAATCAAGGGAGAGACATTCACACAGCTTTTAAACACAAACATTTTAAATCCATTTGCTACCCCGCAAATGGCATTTCTAACACCAAGTATAAAACTAATATGTTTTCAATGTCAATCAATCACAGTAAGATTATTATGAAAAAAAAATCTTATTTTGACTATTTACCTGGCATATTTATTGTTTGGTCACCTAGAAAAAGGCGTCTTGCAATGCTCCTTCTGTACCATGCTCTTGGAAATGCGAGAATCTCACTCAGTCTCCTCATGTCATATTTAAAAGAAGCAGATCCTATATCACAAACAGCTAGAAAAATATTATTAAAAATATGTTTATATTTTACATTATTTTATTCATTCTTGTAACATCTGTCATTCATAAACCAAAACCAAGTGTTTAATAAATTATAATGAATATACTCAAAGTTGAGATAATTAATTTAATTTAGATTGTATCAGCATCCTTTACATCAATCAAACTGACTCGCATTGCTATAGTTTAATTCAGCACAACATAGAGAGGGCTACAGATTCTCCCACTCAGGATCAAGGTTATCAATATTTCTTTGCTTATATGATTTGTAACCTGCTGCAACCAATTTGACGATAGCTAACTCTAGGCTTATTGCAGTAATAGCCATCTCAAAAATGTTTGTATTCCTCCAATATATTTAATATTAAAACTGCTTGCTACAAGAGAGCAATTACTGGCACAATTTTATTACCTCATCTCAAAAAAAGAATCAAGGAAAATGTAAATAGATGTTGAAAAATAACAATATATCAAAGGCTTGATTTAGTGTTATGGTGAACCAGACCCATATATACTTAAAAGGCTTTTAAATAGAATTATACAAATGTAAGTTCACAGTGGTATCAGTTTTGTTTGCAAGTTCAAAAAGTGATATTCTTCCACATGCTTGAGAGAAGAAAGGAAGGAAGCAGTTGTGGTATTCATGTTTTATCAAATATTTCCCAGATGATCTGCCTATTATTTTGATTATGCAGGTAATCTTCACTTACTGGTGGTAATTGGGGCTGGGAACTCCATTGCTAAGTGTCATGATCATAAGGCACAATGTGATGATGTGATCATGCCAATTTACAACAAAAGTTTCAGCAGTCCAAGTTGCTGTTGTTAGGCAAATCCCGTGCAACCATAGCATCGTGCAGTCATATTTATTTATTTATTTATTTATTTATTAGATTTATATGCCGCCCTTCTCCCGACAGGACTCAGGGCGGCTTACA
>JANHFS010006902.1:16509-27638 GCA_032467975.1 Trimeresurus albolabris
AGATGGCCACCACAAAATTGTACATTGGCTCCCGGCTGGCCTGGGCCAGGGCCAAGGCAGCGGAGGCCGTTCCCTCATTGTTCTAGGATGGCTTCGTGGGCCACATGAAACCACTTTGCAGGCTGCATCCAGTCCCCGGGCCTTGTGTTTGACATGTCTGCTATACAGAGTGGAATGAATGGGTACATTCAGACATTATGGCAAACCAGTCTAAGGCTTGCTTGGAATTGCCCTGAGTTATATCACCTGCCATTTCCTATATATGGTATCACCCCATAGAAGGCATGTGCATGAAGTTATGCCTCAGTTTTTAATCTGATCTTGTTTGATCAAGATCATTATTGGATTCTTTTAGTTAAAACTATGAGATTTCGGATACAAACTAGAACAACACATGGTTCCTTTGGTTTGTTCTGATAAAACCATCCTCTTATAAAAAGGTTTGTCTTAAGTGACATATCAAGTGACAGTATTACAATCTGCTCAAAAGAATGCATGGGGTAAAGCAGCAGATATAATCCAACATGTTCCTAACTAAAGCACATGCCCAACTTGCCACATTGTCTGAGCATGTTCAGCATATGTCAAGTATCCTATAAATAAGTATGTAATTCAAATGCTTTTCTCATGCTAAGCCCCCCCCCAAAAAAAAACACCTTCATGGTCAATGCTTTTTTTCCCCATTCTTCATTTAGTTTGAAAGAAACATCAAAACAAAGTTGAGTAACCCATGGAAAATATAGTCTGCCTGCAGCATTAGTATCCCAAGATTGTGTAACCAATATTTGTTGAACTTTGGCAGTGTGTTTTTGGAATAATTTTTTGGGTTAAGGGCTTAAGAGTGGGAATGGATGTAACTTGTCTCCTAAAGAGTTCTCAAGGTGTGTCAACTATCATTTTTCACATTCAAGGGGGATGAATTAAGAGTAGCAATGGAAAAGATTTACAAAGCACTTCCATTCCCATCCTTTAGCCTTCTAAAATGATGGAAGATGTAAGAGTTACATGCTTCTAAGTAATCTCTGCAAATGTAGTTCATCTTGAACTACACTATGAAAACAGTTAAGGTATCAGTAGATAATGACATAAATTTATTCATGCCTGTGGTTTTCCACAGATTATTTTGCATCTCCATTTTTTAAATCGAATCTACTGTCTAAAATAGCTTCTCTATTATCCAAATTGCAGGAAAATGTAGTCAAATTCAAATAGCTAGGTATTCTTTGGATCAGGAGTTCCTAACCCCCGGCACCGGGCCGTGGCATGCCAGCAACTGGGCCACGCAAACAAGCAAAGCCCCATCCGCGGGATGCAGGCAGCACACGAAACCACGCCTCCTCCGGGTTCGCAAAAAAAATTTTCTCCATAGAATCGGTCCCTGGTGCCCAAAAGATTGGGGCCTCTGCTTTAGAACTTGAGTGATTTTTAGGCAAAAAGTAGGCTATCTTAGCATGGATAAATATAGATGTGTCATAGGTTTTGCACGCAGACCTACTAAGCAATCACGTTCTTTCGTGAGTATTGCCATTTGATAATTTAAGGAGCAATACACTGAATCCTTAAGATGATATTTTGCACAAAAAAATGAATAATATATTACAACTGGTACTTGTCCTCTCCTTGATACACTCCCACCCCATTTCTACTACCAAAAAGGTTGCTGTTCTTCTGTAGGATCACTTTACAGCTGTGGATGGTTATATAGTTGCAGTAATAAGTTTCTGTCTGATTCCCAACCACATCTATTTTTGCACTATGGTATGCTCCGCTGCTCCTAAGACACATTCTATATAGGTATCTCTTAAATACATTTTCTCTACATGACAGTCTCATGTTGGACAGAATTAAGGGGGGGAAATGAAATATATACAGCATATGAAATAGATTGAAACTCTAAATACAAATATGTAACAATTGTATGATAAGAGGGGTATTTGGGATTCTCTAAGCTTGGCTGTTTTTTGCAGACGTTTCATTACCCAAACTAGGTAACATCATCAGTGCCAGTAAGAAGTAGGGTTCCCCCTGAGTTTATATGTTCGTGGGAATGGTCTTGGAAGTTCTTTGGTTTGGATGTTTACTGTTGGCTTGTTTAGCAATTCCTTGATTGCGGTATTTTTTACTTGATGGTATGATAATATTTCATTTAGCTATATGATTTAGCATTTAGATTTACAATCTTGTTTATATTATAAGGCATAACTGACTTATTGATTGATTGATCTTGTTGATTTAAATCAATTTGCCTTCTCATTCATAGATTTTCTTAGAATCATGTACATTTAATAGTTGCTTGTATATTTCACATTAAATACATAATGATCGATGAAACTACACTTAAAAGATGTTTATAAAATATAAATAAAATGAATTAAATTAACTAGCAAAAACCAAGAATGTTCAAAGCTTTAACAACTGAGGAACAATTTTAAAAGCTGTACAACTAAACCATACAGTTTCTAAGTATAAAGTTATCTTAACTTTTTTCTAAAAGTGTCAATAAATGGTGACTATTCAGTTTCACTGAGGAGATATTCTACAATTTGGGCTGAAATAAAAAAGAGTTTTCTATAGATTCATGCCTTCCAAGTATTTTGGATTTCAGCTTGATTATTCTTTAACCTTTATGGTACCTAGACAAGCTGATTGAAGATCATTGTACTTATAATTTTAAAAAATATTTAGGTTATCAGTCTGGGAAAGTTGTTTTATATTACTGATAGAAAGGGATCCAAAAATCTGTCATATAGCTGAAATAAGGTTGCATATGCTTAGATACACAATTCTGAAATTAAGGATTTCAATTTAATATTCTACACTAAGGATAACTGATTTCTTGTACTCCACATATAATGGATTTCATGCATAGTTAGGAATTGTGAAAATTTTATTTCTAGTTTCCCCAAACATTGACACATTAACGCAGATGTAGTGAGCGCAAAAACAGACCAAAGAATATAAGAGAAACCATTTATAATAGTTAATAACATAATATTTAACAAAGGGAAAAACTAGTAAGAAAATAATCAAAAGTACAATTTTTATGTAGAAAAATTATGCCCTAAAATGTATCACAACATCAAACAGAACAGTTTATTAAGCTACAAATACTGACCTAAATATTGAACTCTACATTATGGCAAAAGATTGCTAAAGTCAAAAGACAAACAATGAAAAGAGAAATGTTTACCTGATGGAATAGGTGGGGGTTGAGGAGTTAGTAAGGTTTTAGCCTTGATACGAGTAGGAGGAATGGTGTCTTTCATACTATACAATTTTGATTCTTTGGAAAAGGTTCTTTGAAGAGATGAGCCTCGCGATGTATTTGGTGACTCAGTTTTTAACATCTTAGAGTTGTAATGTAGCTAAAACAAGATAAAATTAAATTAAAATCATAGGGTTTTGCATAGCTAAACTGCTATGGGGGGAGGGGACAAGGAGTATTGTAAAGAATAGAAGAGCATAAATCACAAATAATATTTCGACTGAAAATACAGGGTCGGGTGGAATTTTGATGGGTTGATGCTCTGCAAGGATCCCAGTTAGATAAAAAATGTTCTGGAAAATTAGTTTTCGTAGAGGTAGCCTATAAGTATATGATGTACAGTTATTCCTTGCTGTGCTGGAGCTACTGTATTAAATAAGTTATAAAATGTTTAAAACTATCTGACTGGATTTAATTAAACTATTTTATTTGTAAATATTGTTAAATGATGCCTAATTATTTTTGAAAAGATTCTTTGCTATTTTAAAATAATAGTATTACAACAAAAATATGTTTTTAATGTGAAATGTATATTAAGGACAAAGAAAGGAGATCTCGTTACACAAAATATATTTAGATGTAATAAATCCTCTGTTTATTTTCTTCATCAGCAACTTAATAACACGAATCACTTTTAAAATATAGATCTTGTTGGCATAGTAGTCACACCTGTCTCACTCTCATTTCTTTATCCTAGCCTTTAATTGTCTAGGAAAAAGCCTTAAGGTTTTCTATAACATATACAATGTTTATCAGCCCTTTTTACTACTGGACAAGTTGGCTAAATTTTCTTTCTCTTTTCTTCAAAATGTTACTGCCACAAAATTCCTGATGCCTCCCTATCTGAAATCCTATTCATTATGTATGCAAATACACTGGATTTGGCAGTATATTTGACGAATAAGTTTGAGGTAAATCAGTATGCCACACTGATTAGATGTCTCACCACCTCCAAAGTGGATGCAGTGCATATGTACAAGTACTATACTATCTCTAATACAGGGGCAAACAAGAAGAGAGAGATAGAGAGAAGGATTAAAAATTATAGCTGGCAACATAGCAGGAACTCTTGCAATGATTGACAGTGCCACTGATCTGTCGGATTGGCAATGTGGCACTGATTTCCTCAAACTTATTCTTAAAATAATTACTCATCCAATCTTATTAGTATTTCCAAAGATAAAAGTATTGTAGATTTCCCTTGCTTCCAGATTTGTTCAATTTGATATTAAAATGCTTTTTTTAAATTATCAAGACAACAAAGTAGATTTGCCACATAATGAATCATACATTCTTCATTGAACTGAGGCTCTCTAAATTTACCTTAATGCTTATCTGTAATAACATTAGATTTTCTAGCATATTTACAGGCTTCAAAGCAATAGCTACATTACATGACAGGCTCCGGAAAGTAATGTGAAACTGAAATTCTATTTTATCACACTATATGGAGGAAATATCAAACTTTTTATTTTTACCTTAACATCTACACCAGGAATGTAAAATACTGTTGTTTCCACATCACTAGTTTTTGTTTGAAGAGATGCTGGTACTTTCTTTCCAGCCAGTAAGTGGGTAGTTGATGCATAGTTAGTTTGAAATTTCCTTTTTTTAGAGGGAGAGTCTTGATCTAAACTTCGGGAACTGCGATCATAGGTCCTAAGAGATATATATAAATAGACACACTCATTACCCTGAACATAAAGGCAATATTAAATTATTTTGAAAGTTCTGAATAGTCATTGTTAGTCAAACTCACTGATATCACCTCAGAGAACTGAGAACAGAAATATTTGGCATGACTTGATTATGCTCTAACTTACATTTGGCTTAAGGCTCTCAGGCACACAGCATAGGCAAGAATCTTTATCAGCTAGGAAGAAGGGAGCGTAGTAGCTCACGTGGTTTGGACATTGGGTTGGAGGTTAGCAAGCCCACGCTTGAGACTCAAGTGTTGCTACATGGCAGGGAGAACTCCTGTCATTTACTCCAGCTCCTTGATATGAAAGGAGCCCCCATGGACATCCACCCTGGCATCGGTGATATCACCGACTAATCCTTTCAACCCAGAAGCACCTTAAATGGTGCCCTCTAGCACGAATGGGGAATTAGGAAGAAGCCATTAAAGCATTAGATTGTCCTCTATCAACAGTCCAATTCATTTTTAATGTACACTTTTTAAAAAATTCCAACACTTATTTCTCCCACACTTCTCACCACTTAATAGACTTTTTACTCTGTTTTCAGCCTTGAAGATAGAGAGCTTTTGATTGTTGATATAAATGACACCCCTGTCCTGAGAAACTCTCTCAACTTTCACAAAAATAACTAAAGTGTGGTTTGTCTATGTGATTCAGTGGGATTAGCTGTATATTTTCTTTAGTTTTTTGCATCACTCAAGAGTCTACTGGAATTGGACAGCCTGTGAATTTAAAGGTAAGATAAAACGAGGTAAGATAAGGGTTTGTTCCAGATTTCCATAAGTAAACTTTTAAAAGAGCAAAATATTTCTCCTTTTGCTGCCTATCAAAAAGTCATCCCTACATCATTGGGGAACATTCCAAAACTAATATGAGGTTATGTAGAGGTGGGAGAAGAGAATCTCTTCCATGGTTAGAGTCTATTTTCTAAATGGTACAAATTCTTCAACTTCTGTAAGTGCATATTGTACTTATATATTTGTAATGTTTTTAATTGCATTTAACAATTTATATCCTCTGGAATCTTATTCAGTCTTCCATTCATTCATTCAGAAATGCTGGATGTTTATTGAATTAACAGTAATAATGTATCAGATCCATGCTGTAAAACCTCAGACAAGTTGCTTAAATTTGATCTGATTAAACAAGATTTAAATAGGCCAGCATTTCCCAAAAAGTATGTTCCATTGCGCAGTACCGGTTTTGTAAATACACACAATTGTACACAATGTAAAAGATAATCATAAATCCTTTTATACCTAATTATGAATATTTTACATGCAATTTAAATATGATGGACCATTTTGACTACACAATTTGTATGTCAACGTTATTGGCATAAAAAGGGGACATTCTTCAAGTTGTCAAATTGTCTTTATATGGAATATCGCAACTGAATTGCTGATCGGTATCAGTAGAGATTTCATACAGGTTTCAACATATAAAAAATGTTGCTACTGCTCTAAACATAGTTTGGTAAACCTGCTCAGCTTTTTGCAGGATATTTACCTCCTTAAGCTTATGTCATCATGTTCTTGCTGGAGTGTTGTTGGATGAAGTACACACTTCCCACTGTCAATTTCAACTCTCACATCAAGTTCAAAGTCAATATTCCTCTCAGTAGTTGTTCCAGTTACACTTCTGTTGGCTGGAGATGTTGGCCAACGTTCAGTAAACAGTTGTTGAACAGCAGCAAAACCTGTAGCTTTCTTACGAGCAGTCCTGCAAAATATTTTTAAAAAGTAGGTTTGACAAATTTAACTTACTGCATGCAATTTGTCAAAATATATTTCCCTTGGTACTTTTAACACTGTAGAGGAGTTCAATAGTCAAACTATCTGAGATAGCCAGTATTTTATTTTCACTGAAAGTGGCTATGGAGATTCTGTATTGGGCAGGTCCATTACAAGGAGGAATTAGATATTTGTCTCATTTTCTCACTAAAATACATTTAGCCTTTGAGAACAAAATCCACAAAGGTACAATGGTAATGTTCAGTGGAGTTTTTTCTCTTCATAGATCTTGGGAGGGAACCAAAACTAGTCAAAATAGCTGCTTAAAAAGAAATTAAAAGAATTTATTCACAGTGTTCTTACACTATTTACACTTTAAACCTACAGTAAAAAAAACCATTTATGCAGCTGTAAAGCAGCTCTGATTAAATGTTACTGTAGCAGCATATAATGTTTTAAGAAATATTCCAGATGCTCATTCCATTCAAAGTGACTAGCAAATTACCAACAAATGCTATATTTCCATAGCTAAAAACCAGAATAGGAAGTGCAAATAAAAATGTTGAGTTCTTATAATGTTGGTGCTATATTGTTATTTAATGAGATATAGAACAATTTTTATGTGGAATTTATGAATAATTTATTATTTGCCATCTATCCAATCAAATCCGTAATGCACTAGCTACCTGCCATCATACTTAGATAGAAATGAAACTTTCAGGCTACTTCAAATTGGCGAGGTTTGAACTTGACATCCTAAACATTCAAAGATGTGTCAAATATTGAGTTACTTGATAGTCCTTTCCAAGAGTTATGATTATTTTCTGCCATAGGCACTTGCATTTAGTATTTTTTTTTGTTAGCTCTGCTAGCCAAATTAAATATCCTGCCATAAAGAGTTCAGACCAAATATTGTATAGAGAAAGTCGGAGTTCTTTTTATATTCATCAATATGCACATATTCAGAGTGGTTATACTGAAATGAATGTTCTGGTTTTATAAATATGCTCACAATGCTTTCCGATAAACATATGGCCTCTCTCTGTCATGATCTTCCTCTTTTTCTGATTCCTCACTTGATGAAGACAAGCTGTCATCTCGTCTTCCTTCTTCAGGCTGGAAAGGAATGCTTGGTGAGAAGACAGCTGGAGTTTGGGGTGAACTGAATACTGAGCATGATCCTTCACTAGTGTTTGAGTTATGGGATAGACCATCAATAGTTACTGACAAAAGATCCAATTCTGTCTCCTCTGGAAACTGATTACAAAGAGACAAAAAAGATATTCAAGTTATAGCTACCAACTATCTCAAGGGTTGGGGAGGAAAAATCAGATTCTTAAAGGCAAAAGCAGTAAATGTTTCATTTTGTACAGGCCAAAGAACTAATATCAGCCATGAAATATGTTTTAAAAACAGATGAGTGAGTAACCTTGAAGAAGTATGTCAGAAAAAGGAAGTAAATGCATGTTATTTAGATACAGCAGCAGCTTAGATTGCAATATATCCTACTATAATAATTGAAATAAACATTTTAAAGCATAAAAAGCAAGAACTTTACAGGTCTCCAATAAATGAGAGAAAGTAGCAGAAATGATTAGAAAATGGAAGCTCATGCAAAATGCTGGCACAGAATACACTCTATTATCTCCTTTTAAAGTAGTACATATGATTAATTTAAAAAGCTAGGTTTTTAAGACAGTAGTGTTCTGAGGGGAATTTCTGGAATGTTATTTTGATTCTGAATAAATTAAGATGTAAATCTTCAGGTTTCAAGTAAATCTAAGATATCGGTAAATGTGGAAAAACCTTAAGGTTTGCAAAGGCACAACTTTTTAAAAAATAGTTTTAGAAAAATAGCTCCAAAGAAGTGGTGTGGTAAAATGCTCAGTTAAGTATGGAATGATAAGAAACTATGGAAAAAAATTAAGGATGGAAAGGGGAATAGAATGAAGATAAATGTTTTTGGAAAAAACATGGCTGTCGCCTGGCTTTTCCAATTGGTGCCCATTACCTGCAGCACTGCTGCTCTATGCGCTTCACGTGAAAGGATTGTTCATTGTAAAGAAATGGATTAAATTAATGTTGACCCAACTTTAACTGAAACTAGAAGAAATTTATATCTTTATACTTGTCCAGATAGGAAACTTTGGAGGCTGTGTCACTTATCAGTGAAAGCTTGGGGATAGATACCTCTTTGATTCTAAGGATCACAAATGATTTGGGGTGACTATTCAGGAGTCTTTTATTTGTGTATATGTTCATATACAGGCATACCAAAGCACTAAGGTAAACCTTTCTTGTATTGCAAAGACCATCTCCGGCTCTCAGCAATATCAGTGCAGAGGTTGGCAGAGAAAAGCTATTAAAGTCTATTTCATAATTTACCATGTGTTGTAGTCATTGCCAATTTTTAGAAAGCACTGTTTTATCACCATGTGACTAGGAAAGTCTCTCACTGAATAAATTCAATTATCAGATAACCATCACAAACTCATTTGATCTATACAGAAACAGATCCTTTCAAGAAATCGGTAATGACAGCTTGGTAATGAAAGAAATTTGCCTCCCCATTGGGTAAGGCATGAATAGGAGGTAACACATGGGAAAGGAGGATTATGGGAATCAGAGTGGTACAAAGAGCTACTTCAAAGATTGTGTAAGGCAACAGTGTCCAATAGGAAACTACAGCATGCCCATTGCTACATGTCATCCTTTTCTACACTTGTTGCTCTTGTTATATTGAAGCTTTATTTGGTAGCACACTCTTCATACATAAAATATTATTAATACCTATATTAATATATCTAGGTCATGGTGCTAAAATCTGCCTGCCAAAAAAAAGTAATTTTTATTTGTGTTTTGTGTCTGTACACATTTGCATTTACACGTGCACACATGCATATACACAGAGACAAAGATTTATGTCCACTGCATCTGAAATCAATACTGGAGTTCCCTGTTCAATAAATATGTAAACATGACATATTTGTCTATCTCTGTACACATCTGCACGCATACACACACACAAATACACACAAAGTCAGCCTTCTGTTGGCAGTCACAATCCACAATTGGGTGGAGGCCAGCACAAAGAAAGAAATTTACTGAAGCTAATGTTTAAAATGATCTATAAGCTAAGGCCAGAAGCAACTATGGTTTCACGCATACATTTACTCTTCTATACATAGAAACATACTACATACAAAAACATTATCCTATCCTCCTTCCATCAGAAACAGCAAATGAAGAAAAAGAGGTAGGTTAAAGGAAAGAGGGAACTTTGATAGGAAGGGAAAGGGAGGAAAATGGAGAGTAATATTGGTTAAAGGTGGGGGAAGAGTTAATTGAATGGTACCCTTAGGAAAATGTTAAATTCTTTAGGATAGCAGGCCTCTCCCAAGGATTATTAATTTATTTATACTTCAAAAATAATTTTCATAACTTGCATCATCAGTGGCTTGCATTTCCACTCATTCATGCATCTTTTGTTCCTTCTCTCCAATGCATAGGAAAGTATTTGGGAGAAGAAACTCCCTCTTTCTCTCAAGAAATATGGTATTTTTAAGATTTTTTAAAAATAAAATTTATGATTTGGGTTCAAAGAAAATAATCACATAGTCCACAGACTAAATTAGATGGATTTTCTTCCAAATATAGTAGAGTAGGGAATATAACTTAACTTAATTATCAGTGCCTTAATGTTGTGTCAACTGATTATATCTGAATTTAATCTAAATATTTTAAAATTAATTTCATAATTGGAAGCAATTAATTTCAGTAATACTCTTTGTTGTATTTATATTCTTGGACAAATCAGTTAGAAAATATAAAGTAATAGCTACTATTGAAATATCAGTGGTTGTATCAACCAAAATGATTTGCCAGTAGTATACTAATTTTTTATTATTTTGCAAGGTTCCAATTAGCTTCTAGTGTGCAAGTTAACTGCTTCTGATATAAAAGTTTTATCATTCAAAAACTGTTAAAAATAGTTTTGGGATGAGAATATTTATCAATCTACCAAGGGGTAGTCCCTTGGTACATTGATGAGGACTCTCACTCCAAACAAGCAATAAGAATTACTATAATCTTGCCAATTGTGACCTACTCTATTATAATGTGCTCTGCTTAGCTGGCAGAATATGATCAATGAAGCAGATTTTCCATGCAGTTAATTAGTATACCTGTTGATTTTACAAATACCTGAAAATACCCTTCCCTTGGATAGCTGGATTGTTGTGCAATCCCCAAAACTGTTCCATTCAACTTAATTAAAAATGAAAAAGAGAAATTATTAAAACAACACGGTATATAATCCTGGGCTCTGTTGTTTCAATATTTTTTTACTAAAGACCTAGATCAGTGGTTCTCAACCTTTTTAATGCCGCGACCCCCAACCGGTCGTAAGTCGAGGACTAAACCGGTCGTAAG
>JANHFS010006902.1:27738-41691 GCA_032467975.1 Trimeresurus albolabris
ATCTGTAATATTCTCAAAAGTCTTCTCCAACACCAATGTTCAAAGGTATCAATGCTTTTCCTATTCTGCTACTTCAAAGTCCAACTTTTGCTTCCACGAAGTGTCTCAGGGACTATCATAAGTAGTACTATTCTCTTTGTAGGTATAGAGACATCATATTTGAATACTGTTTCTAAGGCCTTCATGGCTGCTGTACAGTACCAAGTGTTAATTTGCAGCATATTTCTTGACAGTTTGGTCCTTTATTGTTGATGGTTGATCTAAAAGGCAGAAGCTAGCCACCACTGAGGAATCTTCATTGCCAATTTTAAGGTGGCTACTCTGCCTGTTGTCATTAGTTTGGTCTTTTTTATATTTAATTTTAGTTCAGGAACTTGCAGATCCTTTGCCTTTTTAGCTGTCAGGACAGTGTCATCAGCATAGTGCAGTTTATTGATGTTCCTTCCTCCAATTTTAAAACTGCAAACATCTTTCAATTCATCTTCCCTTAATATGTATTCAGTGCAGGAAGTCTGTGCCTAACTGCTATACCTGGCACAAGGATTTCCGTTGCTAAGTGAAGGAGTCATGAGGTAAAACATCACGTGACCACACTCTTTGGTTAAGGCAGTTCTGGTAGTCCCAGGTGGGGTAGTTAGGCCAGGACCAGGCCACCATTAGGCAAGGGCCTCAGACTTTTCCTGCTTGCTATGTTCACCTCCACTTCAACTTTAAAACTTAAAAAAAACAGTTTATGTATATCTCTTCTCATAACAGATAGGATTCAATGTCAAAGGAGACTATAGGAGCCAGAAACTGAGGATCACCTTGACAAAGTTATCAAAATACAACATTTGTAGTAAAAAGATATTTATTATAACTTTGAGTGTATACAGACCACAAGACATATGTTTTAATGTTAGATGCTAAACAAACAAAGAAAAGAGGGATATCTATTCAAAGCATGAGAAACAGTAGTACATAAAATGTAAAAGTCAAATAAAGATATCTCTGCTGATAAAATGGTTAGGTCACTGAGGATATATCTGAACATTGTGGATTCTGGTCGGATTATTGGCCTGAATAATGAACAGGCTGGCTTAATTTGGCAGGGCAAGTTATTTAACTCAGAATTCTCTAACATCTTTTAGTCTCACCTCACAACAACTGCTTCTGGAGACAGTTGTCGCATTTTGATATTCACAGAGCTGACCCATACACACATTTAATTCATATTAATAGGATGCCTGCCTCCCAAACCTTTCTAAGACCAGATATCTATTTATCTTCTGATTTCAACTCCTGCTTTCCAAGAAATAATAATGACTTCATAATTCATACATACTTTCTTTCTTATCATTTTGCAATAAAAGTCCCACTTCCTGTTTCTTATGCATTGTCTCAGTAAATTGTAATCAAGTCTACTGAAATCAAGCAGTATTAGTGAAAGAAGAACCAGAGGTCTTGTTTACGTGTCCACAACCTTGATTTATGCTGACTTTCCAGGATCTTAATCACAGGTCTTCAACTTTCTTATTGTTTGCCTATCTGATAACTTCTGACTGGAAATATTAGGAATACTTCATGCAAAGCATGTGGGCTAAAGCTCCTTCTTCTGTATTAAGGTATCCAGGCATGACCAAAGAAATTCAAAGTATGAAAAAACTCACTTTCCAAGACCTGCTATTAAAACTCCGGTCTAAGAAGCAAGAAACAAACATGGAGAGTAGATGCTTCTGTAACAGAAATGTTCTGCCTTTCCTTGTTGATCATGACCACCACAAAGGCAAAAACATGCTGTAAATGCCCAGTTTTCTCATCAAATCCAATGGTAGGTTTGCATGGAAAATCCTTATCCCAAGAGCAGGGATAGCAACAAGTTTCAGTACCTGAGAGGGATTCTTTTCTAATCTGTGAAATATTTTCTCAGGAGAACTAGAAGAATCAGTGCTCAAAAATCCAGAACAAAAGTTTCTCGGCCACTATCAGTTCTCAGTTCCTCCAAAGTTGAGTCTCCAGGAAAAGGCATTTCCAACTTCCAATTTTTAAGCATTTGCACTTCTGGTTCACTTCTTCTCTGGACTGGTAATAGTGCTGAATCATACCTCATTAGCAACATCATCTCAAAGACATAGGCTTGTTTTCTGCTCCTCGGATTACATGTTAGTGCTGTAGTCAATCTACAAAGATGGAGATTGAGCATCTCATATTAGCTGTACATGTTCATGAGACAAAACACCAAGGAAAAAATTATCCAGAATACAGATATTCTCTTTTTATATCCTGCTTTCCATGGAAGATCATATTCCTACTTCTAAACACAAAATACCTTGACGTAATTTTTAACTGAATTGCTATGGAGATGCACATATATGTAGCAATCCTTATAATATCTAAAGAGAAATCAAAGCACTCCCTAGAAGAGTTCAGTTTGTAGCCTGCTTTACAGTTTGTGAAATGGCTTATCTCATTTAATCTAGTGAGTTCATGACAAGAGTCATTTAACCTGGTCTGCACATTAGCCAGTTTGGTGTCGTGTAGTTTTCTACACTGCCCAGAGTCCACTGGAGCTGGGCAGTCATAAAGTTTAAATAAAATAAAATATATATAGTCCTTGACTTATGGCCACAACTGAGTTCAAAATTTCTCTTGCTAAGCCAGGCAGTTGTTAAGTGAGCTTTGCCCCATTTTACAACCTTTCTTTACACAGTTGTTAAGGGAATCACTGCACTTGTTAAGTTAGTATCATGGTTAAGTTAATTTGGCTTCCCCATCGACTTTGCTTGTCAGAAGGTCACAAAAGGTGATCACATGACCCCAGGACACTGCAACCGTCATAAATATGATGTCACTTGCCATGCATCCAAATTTTGATCACATTATCATAGGGATGCTGCAATGGTCGTAAGTATGAAAAATGGTCATAAGTCACTTTTTTCAGTGCCATTGTAACTTCAAGCAGTCACTAAATGAACTGTTGTAAGTCGACGACTTCCTGTAAATAATAAATGGTTAAGGCACCGGGCTAAAAACTGGGAGACCATGAGATCTAGTCCCATGTTAGGCGTAAAGGCAGCTGGGTGACTTAAGGTCAGTCACTCAGTCTCAGCCATAGGAAGAAGGAAATAGAAGATTTTCACTTCTGAAAAACTTGCCAAGAAAACTGCAGGATCTGGTCCGGACAAGTGCCAGGAATTAACACTGACTCAAAGGCACGTGCACACACTCACATCATTAGCCCTACCTTGATGCAATGGTTGTTTTTAAACATTATTTTAAGCTATATTAAATGGGGAAGATAAATTATCATTCGGCATAGGGAAGGAGAAACATCTTAGCCCAAGAATCAGGGTTTTCCCTTTACAGGTCTGTATAAAGATGGAGTATAAATCCTGCCATCCAGAGAAGACCAAAGATTACTGGTGCTGGCATAGACATGCAATGAGATCTTCAAGGAAAGTGAATAGTTCAGCCCTGCTGCTTCAAGAGATGTGCCTGATGGCAAAATAGCACCAAGGCAGTATACTAAACCTCCATGATCCCTGTGAGAAGTAGGTTTTTCTGAGTTATTAAGAAAAAGAGTAACTCTTACATTGTCAAAGTGTGGCATGCTCTGATTTCGGTTCCTGGCAATATAGGTAATTGCATCATGCACCGATGCAAAAAGGTGGTTCTTGGTTATGGTTTCATTGAAAAAATTGCCTCTTTCCAGCTGGGTAATGACAGTGCCTGAGGAGAGAAGAACAGTAAATTACCTGATAGGACCATACAGGGGCACATCTACTATTTGTAGTGAGAACACTAGTGATGAATCCAGTCAATGTCACTTTCATTTAGTCCAACAAATCTGGAAAGAGCAAGATTGGGGCAAGCTATCTGCCCATTTTAATAAAGCCAGGTGAGAACATTTGTTTTGCAAATTTCCTGCTTTTTTTTCTCACTAGAAGGTCTATTCAAGACTGGGATCTGTTACCCCCCCTTTAACTTTGTACTCTCTTTCCTTGATCAAAATTACTTCTAGTTGTTACTATATTGTGTATACTATATACCTCCCCCAAGCTGGTTGTATTGAACTACCACTCTCATATTTCCAACAAATGTTGCACAATACAACTGAATGTCATGAGCTGGGAGAGACAATGTTATTAGCCTGATGGGTGGCATGCTGTGGAGAGACTCCTGTTTGCTTTAGCAGAAATTTACATAGGGGTTGACTTATACTTAGGAAAAAATATGATTTTTCCCAAGCTATCCCCATGGGACTCTTAAGTAATACCAAATTATGAGATAAATATCCTATTTTTCAGTCTGATTGTCTCTGGGCTGCAAAGATATATAGATTAATACCGAAAGGCAACAAAGAATGTTTTGGTCTCTTTACTGCCACTCAGTAGCTTTCTGTATACCATATTTTCAGCTCAGCCCCTGCTAACTTGGCTTTTTGTTGAAACTCATATAGGTAGTCCTTGACTTAAGACTATAATTGAGCCTGGCAATTACTGTTACATGTCTTGACAGTTGTAAAGCAGATCATCACATGACTGGACCCGATTTTACAACCTTATTTGGGGTGGTCATTGAGCAAATGTAGCAGTTGTTAAGTTAATGTCACAGCTGTTAAGTGTATATTGTATGCCATTGGCCAATTTTTGCTGGAAATCAGAAGCAAACACTGGTTTCTGGCAAAACCATCATAAATCATGGCCATGTGACTGTGGGGTATTGCAAAAGGCCATAAGTGCAGGCTGGTTGCTGCATATCCAAAATATGGTCACATGACTACAGGGAGGGAGCTGATATAGGAACTCTGAAATTGGGTCCTAAGTAGCTTTGGGGGAGTGGGGGTGTCCATGGTAACTTCAGTCGCTAAATGACCATTCGTAAGTCAAGGATTACCTGTAATGCTGAAACTCATAAACGTCTGTGGGAAGAATCCACAGAAAGAAATATTCTGGGGAATATTAAAAAGGCAGAATATATTTCTCCAAAGGAATAATGGAGAGGACCTTTAAAAAGACAGAAACTAGCCCCAGCTCTTCTCCCCCAAGCAGAAAGTAGGCAAATGACAACTTTTAGAAATGCAGATGTAATAATCCATTCAGGAAGGTTGGAGCCATAAAGTTATTAGGAAGACAAGACACCTAAAATCTACATACCCTCACCCAAATTCTAAGGACAGGGGACATAATAGGATTAACCTGCCAATACCAAAAGGGCACACTCAGACTCAGGTCAAAGTACATGACATAGGAAATATAAAGCCTCAAACAGTAACAGGAAACAACCTCAAGAGCCCCAGAAGGTATAAAAACCCACCACTTCCTGCTACATGTGGTCAGTTTTTCCCAGAGCCATCTTTCTGTCTGGCTCTCCTCTTCCATAAACTGCAATCTTTTTTCTAAAGCAGTCTCCATTTTGTTTATTCCCAGCTTGGACTGGACCCTGATGAGGATTTTTTCCTTCAACTCACCCATGAGTTAGACCTGGACTGACACACAAAAGCCAGAGCCAGAGCCTGAAGCCAAAAGAGGAATGTTTGATTCAAAGTACACCCACTCCCAAGGTAATGACTTCCTGGGTCTTTCTTACCATGGCAACCAGCAAGAAACACATCCACTTCAATCTCCTGTAAATCTTTAAATATCTGCAGAAGACAACAAAGCAACATCAGGATTGAAATATAAATACCTGTGTTTCCCCAGCTGGTCAATTTAGGCTAGGTAAGAAAACTGCTAATGGAGTTTTCCTTTAAGATAGCATGATCCAGATGTTTTGGTGTTTGACTCCCATTATCCCCTGAGAGCACGCTAAAGGGAGTTACTGTAAAGTCCATCACAATGGGAAGGTGCGCAGTTGAAAAGGATTTACTAGAAAGTTATTTCACAAAAGTCATATTGTCCCCCTCCATTTGTTCTTTCAATCCTTTTAAGTTTAAGCAGCAGTGTCCATGAGCAACCTGCCACAGGAAAGAGCTTATTTCTGAAAAGCCGGGGAAATAAATGCTTTCTTGGCATTTTGAGTTCTTGCCAACCATTTCAATTACAGCACACATATGCTTGCTGGGGAAAAGTGTCCTCATTGATTTAAAGCAGTGGTTCTCAACCTTTTAAATGCCGCGACCCCCAACCGGTCGTAAGTCGAGGACTAAACTGGTTGTAAGTCGAGGACTAAACCGGTCATAAGTCGAGGACTACCCAACTGGTCGTAAGTCAAGGACTTTCCCTGCCCGGCAGCACCGCGCATGCGTGGTTCTGCCCCCTGCACTGGCCGAGGCGTAGCTGGCAAGCGGAAGAGACGGAGCAGGCCGACCACCAGCTGGCCCAGCTCAAGGGAGGTAAGGCATCCACCGGAAAAGGGGAAAAAAATGGCGGACAGCCTTGCTTGGCAACCCCCATGAAATGGTTGATCGACCCCAAATGGGGTCCCAACCCACAGGTTGAGAACCACTGACCTAGATTAAGGAACTGGGTATTCCTATCAATTCTTTAATCCAGGAATATAAAATTTGCAGCAGCTAACATTTAAAAAGTGAATAGAAAGGCACAAGTGCAGGATGGGTCAGTTCTGGCTCAGAAATAGTAAATGTGGCAAGCATCCAAAGATTCTGATAGCTCACACTGACATCTGACAAAGATTGATGAATTCAAGTGAAATTACAGCAACGGCTACGACATAGTGAAGGGATGGAAAATCAAGTCCTGTGAGGGCATGTTTAGCCTGCAAAGCAGAAGGCTAACACAGGACGGACAGCACTTTTCATATAACTAAAGGGTTGTCACACAGGAGTAGGTTTGCTGTCTGTTAACGTGAGGGATGGTCTACAATTAATGAGTTTAAACTAGAGGGAAGAAGATTCAGATTAGATATTGAAATGAATTACCCGACAGTAAAAAGGCTCACTTAGTGGAGTAGGCTGCTTCATTAAATAGTATGTTGGATTTCACTATAGATTTTCAAACAGACAGATACACATTTGCCAAAAATGCTTTAGCAGATTGTGAATCAAACAAGAGTTTAAGAGTAGATGATCTAGAGGCATCTTCCAATTCTACAATCCGTTTGTGTGTTTGTGTGTGTGTGTGTGTGTAAATATATGACACTGGCACAAATAAAAGGAAATTACCTCTTAGTTCATAATGCAGGTTTACCCAAAGCATTCAGTGAAAAACTTAGAAATTGTCTTACCATATCTTGTAGGTTGAAAATTACTCTGGACCCAGCAGATGGCCCATCAACACAAATTTCTGGAACTTCTTCACTTTCCCCAAGCCTTGTACAACAAAATTACGTAACAAGGAATTATGATATTTGCAAATAATCATATACATTATAATTACCAATTACTTCCAAATTTAAGAATCAGCATTTAAAATATTATTTTGGAAGTTTTCCAATGTAAAAGTGATAACTTGAAACAAGAAACACTAAATAGATGTTAGCAAATTTAAATATGTTTCATACTTTAATTGCATGCAAACTGCATTTCATTTTAATATGAAAAATTACAAATGTATGAAAATTAAAGGACTACAAGATCTACTGCAATAAAATTTATTTGAGCAGTTACAAACCATATAAACAAAAAGCTGAGTAAAGCACTTGCATTTTACGAATATAGTCATTAAACATTGTTAGGATTCCAAAATACAGATAGTCCTCGAGTTACAACAGTTCATTTAGTGACCATTCAAAGTTACAATGGCATTGAAAAAAGTGACTTATGTCCCTTTTTCAGATACAAACTTCGCAGCATCCCCATAATCATGTGATCAGCATTCAGATGCTTGGCAACTGGTTCAAATTTATGATCATTGCTCTGTCCCAAGGTCATGTGATTACTTCTTGCGACCTTCTGCTAAGCAAAGTCAATGGGGAAGCTAGATTCACTTAACAACCATGCTACTAACTTATTGACTGCGATGATTCACTTAACAACTGCTGCAAGAAAGGTTGTAAAATGTGGCAAAACTCACTTAACAAATGTCTCACTATCAAAGGTCGTAGGTTGAGGACTACCTGTACAATTTAGGAAGAAGCTGTGCAGATGAAGAAATGGTATTATGCAGTTAGGAATTATTTAGCTTTCAACAATTTCCATTGAAGGAAGAAGGCAAAATATGATTCCTCCCTCCCCCAAAAGCTCCCCATTTCTCAGTTATAGTTGCTGTCATACTAATGGGGAAAATTAAATACACGTAAACCTGAACACACTTTAAGCAACTATTCAAATATTTTTTCAAAAAAACTAAAAAGAAAGCATGTGATTTAAAGGATGTGACTCTTTTCATATATTAGCATATATTTGAAATCACTGTATCTCTAGAGCTGGCAAAGTGATAGCCAAGGGAAGTACAGTACCTCCAATGGGATTTAAGAATCCTCATTTTTTTAACAAATTGAATTACATAAAAAACATTAAACAGGAATAATTAAACAGGATATGCTGCAAAAGAAAGATTCATAATTATTTCTAAGAAGGCCTTTAGGCTCACAAAGGTTCAATGGGATGATATAAAATATCTTGCATGTAGCTTATTTTTTCGCAATAGATGACTTATGACTGGCCACAGTCTTCATAACAACTATTTTATAAGTTTTCCCATTGCATATACTCATAAATCAAAACATATTTCTGGTCTAAAAAAGATCCTTATCCCATCTTACCTTGTTCTGTCCATTCTCTTCAGAGGTGGTCTTCCTGAAGCTGAAATGCCTTTAGATCGACTATAGCTGGGCTTATAACCTAAGCCCCATTTATCTTTCAAAGAAGCTGCCTGAGATATACAAAGCATATTATTCTCACATTTTAATCTGACAATATTCTTGCATGGTTCAAAAATTTGGCAAACAAAACATTAAGAGTCACACAAAAAGGATTGCACAAGACTAAATAGTTGCAATCCAGAAATAAGCAGACTTAAATACATTGGGATTTCTATGAACCCAACATAAAGCCCTGAGCAGTTATAGAAATAGTATATACTGTAAACTGGTTAGAGACTTGGGAGCTGAAAACAAAACATTATACAAGCAGACAACAATAGATAGAATTAACTTTTTTCTTCTTGCCTTGAAATATTTTGCTATCTTTGAAAAGCCTTTAGACTAGAGAATGTTAGGAAGGTTGATGGAGAAGGAATTACTTCAAGTTAGATGGAAGTGGATTTAAAAGTAACTTTGTTTTTAAAAAATCTCTGTACTGAATAATATCCCACCAATATCTAAAAAAAAAAAAAATTAAGGGCCTATAAAGCTTGTTTTTGGCATATGTGACTATGTTCTATCTATTTTTAATAATATGAAAACAGAACTGATATGATTGAAAAGGAACTTAAAAATTGCTCACCCTCATACTTGACCTCCGTAGCTTTTTACGGACATCTCGGCGAATGTCATTGACAGCTACTGACTCCAATTGTTGGTATCGTTGAATTTCTTGATTTATTGTTCCTTCACTTGCACCCAGTTTTCTAAAGACAAGATTGATAAATAAAATTCCGCAATCAATCATTCAAGGTAGCAATAAGAGTATTTATTAAGAATGATGGCTTATTTGCAGAGGTCTTCTCTTTCTCTTGCACCAGGGATGTCAAACTGCTGGCCCATAGGCCAGATGCATCATAACAAAACTGGGGCCACCCCTTTGCTAGCAATGGCAAAAAAGTCACTATATGGCATGACACGTCGTGTGACGCTGCCAGTTTGACACCCCTGTCTTGCACAGTGGCCATAAAGGAAAACTATGCAAAGCACTTTGGGTGACTTGATAGCCATGAAATATATTGGCAAAATATATTTGCCAAAGTAGATTAAGGGATTTATAATGACCTGTAATTTTAGCAGAGGGTATAAATTGAAAAAATAATTCTGTCAGGCACCACTAATTAAAGCACAAGTTCTTAAATTGAGCAACAATCTCTGAGGAAAAAAATCCCAAGCCCTCAATAATATATCTAACAATTTCACTAGAATTAATGTTGGGCAACAGCTAAATACATTGCATTCTAAAATGCACAGAATTTATATCTTTATATCTGTCTTGACTTAAGCTTATTTTATCAGTGATACCTAGAGATTGATTTTTAGATATTTTTCTTTCCTAAATCTTGCTTTTTGAAAAGCTAGAAATAAGAAATAATTAACAAAAAATTCATTAATGTGCACTTCCATAGGCACTCCAATAAAAATTATATTATTATACACCACATTGAAACTCACTAACCACTAGTAGGAAACTGTCATTTATATTAGGGCCCTTGTGCATCCCACGGAATTAGCTACTCACAAAAATGACTGGGATTTGCACAGGCAAATGTGGAACAAAGAGTCTAGCAAATTTTCACAGTGTGTTTACACTTTTCTAGGGTCACTGCACTGTAGGCTTATGTGGGCAAAGCAGGAGCAGGTTTTGACATTTCTCTCACTTCTTATACAGGTAAAATTGGCACATTGTTAAGACATGCCCAGAGTTCATGCAGACAAAATGGACTCAGTTTTCACACCATTCCTACTTTGTCTATTGAACTCTGATTAGCTTTACAAAAAAAAATGTAACTCCTCAGTTTAAAACTGCTGGGGGGAGGTTGACCCACAAATTGAGAGTCTCTTAATTAAATCTTTGTAAAATAAAGATAAACAATGATTTATTCTGATTGTAAAAAGTTGTTTGGAAACAGCATACTTACCTTAAGTCATCAATTACTTTAGCCTGTTCATTCAACTCCCTGATATCTACTAAGCGCTTCACATACTTTCTTCCTCTTTGCTCTCCGGTTTGATTATTAGATGGTCCTTGCCTCCGATGGTCAGCATTCTCCTATTTAAAAAATAAAGGAAGCATTATTTCATTACCCACAAGCAGTTTTAATGACGAAAATGAAGACAGAAGAGGTTTAGCACCACCAATCAAAATAGCATGCAGAATCAGATTAAGAAGCCAGCTGATTTTTGATTTGCCAATACCCATATATTCAGCATTTGTTTAAAGAGATACTACACATGCTACATACATGTCCCCATGAGCAAGACCTGCCCACTTGTAAGTGTGCACTGTTAGAATAAGTCGTATAACTTGATGCTGATCCCACCAGATATTCTACAGGAACAGAGTAACGTTGACTTTTGGGGCTCAAACCCAAGAGGTGATTTACAATCCGCTGCCCCAAAGTGAGTTTGCATATGTCTCCATATAAAGAACCACCATCTGATCTCTAGATGATAATAAATAGCAAGATTAATACTTCAGGAAAAGAAACTTCCATTTTTCTTATTGTCTGCCCCTTCTCTGCCTGTACTATTATTTCAAACATCCTTGTTAGATTGTATTCAGGTACTGCCTAAATAGGCTACTATCTATTCCCTAACTTCATGCTGTCAGTGTGATTTGCTTTCCATCTCCTATTTTGTGATCAGAGCTACTATTTGTCATAATTCAAAATGGTCAATTAATTTGAATTTATACTATCCTGGATAAGCAAACTGAGCTAATTTCAATTAACTTTTATTTATTTATTTATTTATTTAATTCAATTTATATGCCGCCCTTCTCCCGACAGGACTCAGGGCGGCTTACAGCATATTAAAAAACAATAGAATATACAAACCCCAATAAAAGCCAATTAAAAGCAAATATTTTAAAGCCGTATTACAAATTAAAATTCTGTTAAAAAATTTTCCCTACACTAAAAACCACCCTAGGTCAGGCCTGCTTGTTGAAACTTTGTATTCACAATGTTTATCTTTCACCACATAACTACTGCAAATCTAGTTCTGGAAATCCAGGGTACTTTAGATTTGTTTTCCTTAAATATCACTTCGTATTTTGAAGCTAGTAACAATTTCCAAAGATTTGTGAATGGTATTTGCAAAGTTATTACACAAAAATGTAAGAATTCTATTTGGATAATGTAAGTTACCAGGAAGAAACCAAGTTCTTTGTTTTTTAGTTAACAAATAAAACTTCAGCTCTGCTAAATATAACTAGCACTTTAGTGATTAACACTATTCTGTGATAACACATATAGAAAAGGATATGACAGCCTAAAGTGTGCATAATTATGCACTATTGCTGAGCTGCGTAATATATTACTTGTTTTTATTGTTAACATAATAAATGAATGAATGGATGATTAATTCACTGACCATGCTAACAGTGGGAGACATTGTATCAATTTCATCCTCATCAGATAGGTCAGCTATATTAACAGAGTTCAAATCAGCAATGTCATCTAAATCTTCTTCTCCTGTCAAAGTTGTGAGAGTATTTCCTAAAGCATTTAATCTTTTCCCAATGTTAGGATCCATGTGTACATCAATGCCACACATCTTCCACAGCACATTAAGAGTCCATGTTCCAGCACTGTTACTCTCTGTTTCAACAGAAAATGCAGAAATGTATTAGGATTATGATTTTCAAAAATTAAAAACTGGAGCATGCAAAACTAAGATAGGGTGTTGCATAAATCCTTTTAAGACAATCTTTATCTTACGTACCAGCCATGCTACGAAATATATTAACAATTTTTAAACCAAACCACAAAGAATGGGTTGAACTCTTTTTTTTTTGCTGAAAAAAGGAAAGAAATACCATAAAGGATGGACCTACAAGATCCTTCAAATAGAGAATTAAGCAAATGTAATAATCCTCTTCTTAAAGTTGACCTCATATCTCTATAATACACCATTCTCATATGATGAACAGAAATTATGCTAAAATGTGCCAAGATATTCTATAGTGTCCAGAATCATTTGTTAAAATTATATATTACTTACTATTGAGGCTGACAAGACAGAAACTGGGGATCCCAGGCTATAGGGAAGCATTATGTACTTGTTGTCTCCAGGCCACCCAGAGACCAGCTGAATATCTGTTAACTTGTAAAGTTATGAGTAAAAATTGAAGTTTAAATTCTGAAGTATGGGTGTATATAAAGGCTCCAATTTCTTTGTATCGTATTGGGCAAACAAGTCTTTCAAGCTTCACTCTTTCTTGCAATAAAACTTCCGATCTGAGAATTTTCTGCTGTCAAAATGATTAAATGTCTGGAGAGCTAAAATTTACTACCAAACCCTGGCGTGAAATCTGGCAATACATTTGTTGTTGCTGAATGTAATTCTCTTAATTTAAACAGTGAGATAGGATGGTACATGCTAGAAAAATATACTTGTTCGTCATTATCAAAGTTGATTTGAAAAAGAATATTAAGACAACATTTGTAAAATTCTACCAATATAGCCTATTTAAAGTAAATCTTACCTGCAGCTGCTTGCCCAGTTGTCCTTGAACACACTTCATAGGTGCCATCTGGTACTACACCTAAAGAATGAAGAATATAGAACATAATGGACATACCAGTAACCAAAGGTTTGTTTTAAATTATATATGTACAAGCATCTGGTACTACACCTAAAGAATGAAGATTATAATTGAGATACCAGTATACCAAAGTTATGCTTTAAATTATATGTGAATAATCATTTAAACTAAATTTGAATTAAATGTATTGTACTTCTCAAACTTATAAGCCATTGATTTGCAGATATATAATGTTTGGCAAATTCTTATTAAAATTTCCAGTTTTGTAGTTATTTACAAAGACCTATTTTTCTGTGATGCTATATTATGAAATTCATGTGAACTCTATTACTTCTTTAAACTTAAACTGTAACCTAGAATATATGTTTAAGTTCTAAAAAGTCAAGTTACTAAAAAAAGTGCTTACAAGCATTCATCACAAGTTCTCCTCGTATTTCTGGCTTCCAATCATCCCAGCTGGTTTCAAAGCCATCAGCAAAGCGGATACAGAAGTTTTTAAAATGACCTTTGCTGACCAGGGATTCTGAAGAGCAGGCAGTAATTAAAGTGCTTTCAATTGTCAAGACTAATGCAGAACCAGTGTCCAGGTCAGTTGTGTGGGTTGTCTGCAGTAAGAAAAGATAACTATAGCAGTAAAATTTGTTTATTTCAATATCAAA
>JANHFS010006902.1:49238-61346 GCA_032467975.1 Trimeresurus albolabris
GATGGGGTGTGAGGGCAGAGTCTTGTCTACGCTGCCTGGCTGCCATGTCCTTGGCTGCGCTGCTCCGTGTGGGCCACGCTCGAGGGCGACTCTCCTTCAGGGGGGCTGTTGCAAAGGAGGGGGTCATGGGGGGAGGCAAGGCTGGGGCAATGGCACGTGCACCCACAGAGAGGGCTTTGAGTGCCACCTCTGGCACCCGTGCCATAGGTTCACCACCACTGTTATAGACTATCTAAGGGCCAAATCACAGATGAGAAGAACTGATTCACGTTCTCACTTTTTGTTTAATCTTAAAACAGCCTTAAATAACTTCTATTTGGGTCCCAGACATTTAGCATTTTGTCCTCGTATGTTTTTTTAAAAAATCAAAACCTCTTTCCCCTCAAATTGCTATTAACCGAGCAGAGGAAAAAGAAAGTGCATAATGTAAGCATCCCTATTTTTATGTCACAAGACTAATAGCAGATTCCCTTGTCTAGTCTAATAATAATAACAACTCAAAACTACAATAGAACAGTAGGCGCAGCCTAGATTATAGACTGAAAACACTAAAGGTTATTTTGAGGCATTCTGATGTTTCTAGCCTTCCTTTCTCTGTGTATTACTCTTTAGGTTTATAAGGGTTGTACTAACGTTGAAGAAGCATAATTTGAGAAAATGTCCTGTATGAAGCGAACCATTATGTATTTCCTTTGACAGCGTGTCAAAAGTTTTGAATTACTTCAATAATTTCCTGAAGGTCTTTGAAAAATGCCTTTATTTATGGCATTTCCCTCATATTTTTGACTAGAGAACAAGATACAGCAGCCAAAAGATACCTATAAAAGATGAAGATGTTACAAGGTGAGTTCTCTTTTCCTGACTGATGGCTACTTTTTAAGTGTTCCCCTTTTGTTCCTTTGGACTCCCTTGGAGGCAGAAGGAGGAGAGTGGCACTTATTCCATTTGTTATAAGAACAGGTGGAGTTGGAAACAAGCTTAGCTCACCTTTGCTGAAATAAAAATGAAAGATCAAACATAAATAAACAATTAGAACATCAAAGATAAATGTTTCATATGAAGGAAACAAACTTCCTGGCCAGTGGCAAAGATAAATACGTATGTATTTTTTTTTCTATTGTTGAGTCCATAAGGTGTTCATAATAGAAGGCATTCATGATGCACTGTCTCCTCTTGATTCATTCATCTTAGGAACTATCAGCAAATATCCAATCTACCATTCCTTGGGCATGTTATAATTATAGAGTATTCAGGACGAGTCAAATTATCTTTCCGTCGAAGTTCAGGCCAAAGAATGGAATCAATACAGCGTCGGTTGCTTTTGCAGATAACCTGCTGCAGGACATGGAAAGAAGTGGTCATTTCTCCTGGTCTTGTTAATGGCATTTAGTACATTGACCAAGATATCCTTTTGGACTGTTGCAAAGGTTCTGGATTGGATGCCCTTTTGGCCATAATTCCATAATTCCCCAGGGGTTGGCTCTCTCTCCCTTTTATTTAATATTTATGAGAAACTGTTGGAAGAGATCGTATTTGGTTCAGGGTCCAGTATCACACATATACTATGATATCCAGCTTTACATCTTGATCCTACTATGGAAATCCTGATCTAATTCCTGAAGGCTATGAAGGACTAGATGGGGCAAAGCAAATTGGAAGTGAATGACCAGAAGATGGAGTTATTGCTGGAGCCAAAGCTTTCTGGCTCCATGAGGATTCCATCTATTGTTCTTGACATGGTTGCGTTTCCCCTAAAAAAGATGGAATACAATCAGGGATTTTCCCTGAATTCAAGTCTTCTGCTGGATAACAGGTATGGAAACCTGTGGCCAAGAGAACCTTTGGCTATGTTCAACAAGTCTGTCGGTTGTATTTCTTCCTGCTCTCAAGGTGCTGAAAACACTGATTCATGTCTGTTACCTTCTGATAGGTCCTGCTATTTGCTCTAAGTGAGGCTGCTGCTTATGAGTTAAAAATGACAGCTGACACAGAATCTCGCCGTTTGCCTGCAGGATCAGTGCTAGGTGACTTTGGTGCTCTCTGAGCTTGCTTGTTTTCTTGAAGACATTTCATTACCCAAACCAGGTAACATCTTCAGCACCGAAAGATGCTTCAGTGCTGAAGATGTTACCTACTTTGGCAATGAAACATCTGCAGGAAAACAACCTGGCTCAAAGAACACCAAGGACTCCACAATTCAACCTTGAATTACAAATATTATCTTCTAGTGCTAGGTAAAATAAATCCTATTCTTATAAAGTTGCATAAACTGCCGTCAGGCTTCCAGGCTGAATTAAAGATGCTGTATGTTATCTCGGTTCTGGGCCCTTGTCACATTGCAACCCATTTGTTCTAGGCAGAACCTAGAACTGTATGCTTTATATGACCTAGCAGTAGCTGTTTCTCACCTTCAATTTTTTTGTCCCCTGTCCAAATTCGCTAATAAGAACTCATTATCTTTGTTTCTCTGATGAAGGTCTATTTCCTGACAGGCAAGTTGAGGCTCCAGATCTACAGAATGCAATAGGAATAATCGGGTAATTAAGTTTTAGCAAGATTTAAATGATATTTAAAGCAACCACTTAAATGGAGTCATTGCCTTGGGCTTTGTTGTACGCTTGTATAATTATTTCCCATCCTCCAGAGGCTGTATAATTACATTTCTGTATTTATAAAAAGATTACCTTTGAAGGCACCAATATGATTTTACACTCTGTTGACTAGCATGTGAATAGGGAGGTCAGAAATGTCACCCAATAAAGGAAAAGTTCTGAGCCATTTTCAGAGCTCTTAAAGTGTCGTTGTCGATGCTGCTATGGGTTTTATTGTGAAAAACGCTGTGCTCTATGTGTTTAACTAGAGAACTTCCACACAAGAGCTTTTCTTTGCTTCAGGCCTGGCTCTAGACCAAACTGAACTCATGACTGATTCTGATTTGGAGAGCCAAATCAATTTACTGCCTCTACAGTTTGTACGAAACAGTAGCAAAAGAAAGCGTCTCGGTGGAAACATTGCAGCTCTGCAGAACGAGTGGACAATCTGTCGTCCCATTGATATCAACCTATTTTTGAAATTCTGCTTACTTCCATAGACAGTCTTAATAATAAAGCAGCCTGTATCTCAGTTGTGCTCTTCTAACAGCAAAAATCCAGTGCCCTTGCCCATTATGGATCGTTTGTGAAATGGTAGCTTCCATCTTTGCCTGTTCAATACTTCCCTCTGCCTTTTTACATTTGAGGAGAGGAACTAGAAAACCAGGAATATTGACAGAAGAGAATATTTGTAGCTCTGGGTTAAACTGTGGGATGCCTGGTGCTCTCTGAGCTTGGTGGTTTTCTTGCTTTAGCAAACTAGGTAAAATCATTATCGCCTGATGATGTTACCTATTTTGGTAATGAAACGTCTGCAAGAAAACCACTAAGCTCAGAGAGCCTCAAGGACCCCACAACCAGGAATGTATAATTTGTTTAGTATGGTCATCAGAATCTCACTTATTTCAGGGCCAGGCATTTTTTTTTAGTACCTAATCTTTGAAGGGGAAGATAAGGATTGAGGGGTTAAAAGTGAGTGAGGCCATATTACATATTTGAGCAAGAGATTTGAGGATCTTTTAAAAACCATTTTAAAATTGAGACTACAGTATAGATTTCATTAGTTTCCTAGCTCACAATGGAGGAAAAACTATCATAGCAGAAACTTCTCCCAAGAATGCTACATGTTGCCATTCCTTATTTGACTGTCATCAAAAGAAGGTTTAATTACTAACTCAACAGTAGCCAATATACATCCTCATATTTTCTCCCCATAAGGGAATGAGTATGGCTGCAACTCACTCTATCTCTGATATAAATGATTCTACCAGGAGAATCTATGGGGGCAATTCGGAAATAAACCTCGGTTTGTTTATCAATGACAGACACTCACAGATACAGAACTTTTATTATACACATTAGAAAACTACAGCATTACATTACTTTTCAACATAATCGCCATTCAAATGAGACACTTGTCATAATGTCTTACAAGGTTTGAAATTCCTTATTAGTAGTCGCTTGGCACCAAATCTGGGCTATGGGGGGGGATGATCAAAAACATCCCAACAGACATGCATCTAGCGGTGTGCGGGCGAGCATTATCGTGAACCAATACCACACTGGAAGTCAGCATGTCCTGACGCTTGTTATGGAAGGCTCGTCTGAGTTTTCGTAACGTTTCACAGTAGACTTCTGAATTGATGGTTGAACTACGCTCCATGAACTTCACTAGCACTATTCCTTTGGCATCATCACATTTGGCAGGATTTTCTATGGCAACACTTCCGGTATGGTGTTGGTTCATGATAATGCTCGCCCGCACACCGCTAGACACACCCACGAACCTTTGAAGCAGTTCTGTTGGGATGTTTTTGATCCCCCCCCCTTATAGCCCAGATTTGGCACCGAGCGACTACTACTAAGGGATTTCAAACCTTGTAGAATAGACTAGAGTTGGAAGGGACCTTGGAGGTCTTCTAGTCCAGCCCCCTGCTCAAGCAGGAGGACCTATGGCATCTCAGACAAGTGACTCTCCAACCTCTTCTTAAAAATCTCCAATGATGGAGCACCCACAATTTCTGGAGGCAGGCTGTTCTACTGGTTAATTGTCCTCACTGTCAGGAAGTTTTTCCTTAATTCCAGATTGCTTCTCTCTTTGATCAGTTTCCAACCATTGTTTCTTGTCCTGCCCTCTGATGCTTTGGTGAATAATATGATACCCTCTTCTTGGTGGCAGCTCCTCAAATACTGGATTACTGATATCATGTTACCCCTATTTCTTCTTTTCTTTAGACTAGCCAAACCCAAGTCCTGCAGCCGTTCTTCGTATGTTTTAGTCTCAGGCCTTTAATCACCTTAGTTGCTCTTCTCTGAATTTTTTCCAAACTCTCAACATCTTTTTTGTGATATGGTGACCAAAATTGGCTGAAGTATTCCAGGTGTGGTCTTACTAGGGTTTTATAAAGCGGTACTAATATCTCCCGTGATTTTGATTCTATGCCTTTGTTTATGCAACAGGATTGTGTTAGCTTTTTTGGCTGCTGTTGCACACTGCTGGCTCATAGTCAAGTGATTGACTATTTGCCTCTTTCTTGACTTTTGTTTTTATTTGTATTTTATCTTATGATAAAATTAAAATAAAAAAATGAGATAGCACAGAGATAGTCCTCAACTTGGAACAGTTTGTTTAGTGACTGTTAAAGTTACAATGGCACTGAAGTGAGTTATGACCATTTTTCTCACTTATGATCACTGCAACATCCCTTTGGTCACATGATCAAAATTCAGGGACTCTGCAACAGGTTCATATTTATGTCCTGGGGTTATGTGACCTTTTATATTATTTTTTGCAACCTTCTGACAAGCAACGGCAATCAGAATGCAAAGATTCACTTAATAACTGTGTTACTCATTTAAACAACTGCAATGATTCGCTTAACAACTATGGCAAGAAAGGCAAAATTCACTTAACAACTATGGCAAGAAAGGCAAAATTCACTTCAGAATGTCTTGCTTAGCAACAAAAATGTTGGGTTCAATTGTGGGCGTATCTGTAAAGGCAAACTGTAATACAAACCTCAGCCACACAACGCAAATAGTTTCCCTGGACATAATAGCCCTGTTTAGCTGGCAGTTCATCTATACTCCATATTTGATCTGAATAAGTATCATGTTCCTCCATAATATATTTGCCTGACATTGTCACAGGAGGGAGGTTGAGACTAGCTGAAGGAGGTATGGTAGACATATCAGTGGCAGACACTTTGGAAGTGAATCGTAACTTGTGATTTGGGAGTTCAAATGTAAATCTTGTCTGTGCACCTGGGGAAGAAAAAATATGTAAACTCAGTGTGATAATCTCTTATAGGTACAGTGATTATAGAAATAATTTCCCATCTCCTGGTTTACTTTCTAAATACAGACAGTGAACTACTTCCAAATGCACATGGATTCTTTTTCCATAAAACCAAGAAACCCCAGCTGCATTATAAATTAACACAGCATGAAGGCTATCTAATTTTTGTACATTCCTGTGGGAGGGCTACCCTAAAATTCAGAAAAGCTATTCTAATCCAAAATACTGAGAATAACATCTTGTCTAGTGACAGTCATTTCAAATTTTTCAAGTTTCAAGGAAACAAGCAAAGCTGCTTTGGATTTGTGAGTATATACTTAAAGATAACACACTGCAAAAATAGATGATATATACTCAGTGTGAAAATACTTTTAATAAGTTTGTGCAGCCCTTTAATTTAAAGAAAAAATGTGCAATGCAAGACACAGTGGTATAAACATTACATTTATCTGCCAGCTCTTGCAGCACGCATACCTAGTTTGGGGATTACAGAGGGTAGCCCTTGATCCTGGAAAAAGCCAAAAACTACTTCAAGGGGTGGCTGAAAAGTGCTATGTTCTTACCCCTGAAGCATTTTCTCCCTTCAAATTAAAAATGCTGCACAATGCAAATTTTTAATGTTTTAACAATATTTTCCATTTATATTCCAATTTCTGCACTTTAAAATTTATAGTCAATCTAATACGAGAAAAAGGATCCAAAGAACTACTGTAACTGACTAGTTTTAAATACATGAAGTTGCTTATCAATTATTCTGTGTTAGAATTCTGAATTGAGGAGCCTCAGAGAAGTTTACCATAGGTGTGAAACAAGGAGACAAAATCCCTTTGTTAAATGCAGAAAAAATAATGGAAATGTCCAACTGAAGGAGCTCTTCAAATCTCAGCGGCATGTACTAGAATTTTAGTTGAGTGGAATTATGACTGTTACTTTAAGATGCTTCATATAATAACAAAATTAATTACCTGTCATTCCATGACTTCGCATTCTTCCCATTTTGTACTCTGCTTTCAATGAAGGCAAGAGTGCGGCTCCAATAGCAATTCCATCAATCATGGCACTGAATTTAAGAACTATCGGCTTCTTTTCCAAACCTTCTGGCAATTGTGGAAATTCATTTGTTTCAACAGGAGTCTGATTTACACTTGTAGGTGTTTTTTCTGCAGGTAGTGGGGTTGCAATATCTTCTTTGGGAGGTTGTGTACTATTTATAGAAATGGGACATACAATTAACATATATTCTAAACGGTTTCCATGGGATGACTGTACCAATTGCAACACCTCTAGGCGAGGGAATGTAAGCTTATTAAATAAATAAACAAATAGATACTTACACTGCAGATGGTTGTCTGATGAGATCTGATATTTGTTTTGAAAGCTGATGAGAACTGCGAACCATCATGCTGTGAAGAGTAGCTGGATGCTGAGGAATGTTGATGCTGATAGCACCTACTTTGAAGATGGCAGCATTGTTTGTTTTCACTCCTCTTTGGGCACTATAAAGAGCTTGCGATTTGGCAATACTACATTTCACCACAGTTCTAAAAAGAAAATACATGCTTAGCTTCTTTAAAACTTTAAAATATGTTTAGTGGCCTTAGTGAGTTATTTTGTACTATCAAATAATATTAACAGTCTATGGCCAATGTTTAGCTGAGCCTAATTAGTACAATTATTTTTAGTGGTTATAGGAAGGTATTTGAAGGTATTTAGTGGTTATAGGAAGGTTATAGGAAGCTACAGACTGGACCAGACCTGGGCATTCTATGGCCCATGGGCCACATCTGGTACTTTGACTGTCCCTGTCTGGCTCGTGGCAGCAGCCCTATTTGGTTTGGCCCTCCACAACAATCCGAGTTTCCCATGTGGCCCCTTGGGAAAATTGATTGCCCACCCCTGGTCTGGACAGAACATGGCAAAACAGACTGGCTCCAGGTTGGCAAAAGAGTGATATAAGGGTGTATAATTATTACTTAATCTATGTGCTGAATATAGATTAACGCAATTTGGATTGGAAGATGAATATACTGTAGTTTTGGAAGAAGAAACATCAATTAACTCATGCTATATTGATGACTATCTGCAAGGTCTAATAATAAAAGCCAAGCAGTGTGAGAAAAATCAAATTAAAAATAAATATAAAGACCACACTAATGAAAACAGAACAATCAGTCTTAAAATTTATAATAAAGGTATCTAGTAGATATCTTCTGCCTTCTAGGATCAACCATTAACAGTAAAAGAATAATATGTCATAAATTAGCATTTGGAATGGCAGCCATGAAGGCCTTGGAAAAGATATTACAATGTATCTATATCTACAAATATCAGAATAGTGCAAGCAATGGTATTCCCAGTATTGCTCCACAGAAGCAAAAGTTGGACTTTGAAGAACCAGATGGCAAAGAGTAGTCATCCAAGAAAACAAACAAATGGACCATCAAGCAACTCAATCCCGATTTCTCATAAGGCACAAATAACGAGGCTCAAATTATCATACTTTGGACACATAATGTGAAAATTCAGTATTCTAGAAAAGGTTCTCATGCTGGGAAGATAGAAGGAAAGCAAAGATGATGCCAGTAGTGAGGTGGATTAATTCAGTTAAAGTGATGATGAGTGTACTGTTAGAAGAACTGAAAGACCAGGTTAGGGATAGACTATCTTGGAGCAAATCAATTTATGAGTCAATGAGGACTTGATAGCATATAATTAACCAAATAATTTAATAGTCAAAGCTGCTCAATAACATATGCAGCTTATTCAGGTGTGGCAGAAAAGTCCTGATCTTGTCACACAATTATTATTTAGGATTAGACCTCCATTTCCTCCCATGCCATTCCAGTAGGAGAGGTATCAGGCTATGCAATGACAACATCTGTTTAGAACTTGTGCTATCAGGAACATGACAGTGTGCATGAAAATATTTTAAATATACAGTAAATGCTTTCATTGCATACAGAAAAGCTCCTTTAGATGAGACATTCCATGCACATTTTTGGGATGGAATTTATATCAAATATTTCTGTGATGTGTAACAATTTTTGTTGCAACACTTTAACAGCATTTAATATAACAATCTATAGTATAACAACAGGAGAGTCTTTGTAATCAATGCAAAGTCAGAACTAATCTTCTTTTATTATTCTCATAGAATAAAATCAGTATTCTTAATATTCTTATTATGCCAATGAGTGAGATTAAAAAGTTACAAATTTAGAAAATTACTTTAAATATCCAAACTATTCTGTAAAGTGTCAGTTTGGTGTAGTGATTAAAGTAACAGGCTAGAAAGCAGTGAAACATGAGTTCTAATCCTGCCTTAAGCACAAAGCCAGTTGGGTGACCTTGGGCCAATCAGTCATTTGCAGCTTTAGGAAGGAGGCAATGGCAAACCACTTCTGAAATCTTGCCAGGAAAACTACACAGACTTGGCCAGGCAGTTACCAAGATCAACACTAACCAGAAAGCATCAAAAGAATCCCAAGCCCCACTCTGTCAATAAATAAAAAGTGTAAACACATGGTTCAAAACTTCTAATATATGCTGATTCAAATTTTATCAGTTATATTTCATAATAAAACTAGTTAAGTATACACAAAAAATGCATCTTAACTATACTACATACATCTTCAACTATACTACATTCTGTCTGAAAATCATTTAAAGACAACGTGACATACAGAAATTCCTGTTTGGCTGTGCTTGTTGGTGATGTAGGAAAATCCTCCAACCTACATGTGAAGATTGGATGAAAGCAAAAACAAAACAAAGCAAATTAAGGAATAAAAAGTCATGCAGAAGAGTTAGTCAGATATTGTTAATTCAAAATATGCCCAAATACCTGAAGAATTATTATATAAGCAGTAAAAACTAGTGAATCTCCATACTGCAAAGAATAATAAGCAAGCCATTCATTTCAGTATAAATAATATATTGGTAATGTTTTTGGCTGCTCCAAAAGTGTCTGCGTGCAAAATTTCTATCAGATCAATAACTGGATAAATTTAATCAGGTAAGAACCTCTTTCACCTACTGGATCATACACTGAACTCTCAGGACAGATGCAAATTTATAAGAAGTCTTGTAACTAATTCTTATTTTGTTATAGCATTCTTCTTACTGTAATAAGGCATTTATACAAACATTAATACATCTGGCTATTGTTTGAAATAATATGTAATCGATAAGGTTTATTTAAGTTTGTTAAGTGCAAATTTATCCAGAAAAGGATTTCATAGAATTAATAGAGTCTTAACATCTTTGATATGAAAATATATATAGCACCTGGGAAAACTGAAAATTAATTGTTCCCATATTCTCTTAAATAATACATTTTATAGACAGAAAAAAAACATTATCTACAGACATGTGAAAAAGAAAGTACCCCCATTCTCCATTTTGGCTTTCTTTTTTGTAAAATAAATGATGACATGGTGTATTATGTCATGTGTTGTTGTTCACCTGATGCTTTATTTACCTACTTTTAAGTATTGCTAAGATTTTTACTATGTCCTGATTTGTAAAACCACAGAATTCAAAGAGGGTGTACTTTCTTTTTCACATGACTGCAGATCGATTTGATGAAATATGTGAGTGTGAACTATACAACTATAGTGTCCTGCCATTGCTATTCTATTTAAAGTGTTAGTATAGAATTTTAATAACCTATATTTTCAAGAGTGCAAGAAGCAAAAAATGAAATATGAGGGTGAAGGTTTGTTCTCTGAGCTTGTGGGTTGCTTCCTGAACGTTTCGTTACCAGGCTGAGTAATATCTTCAGCAGAGTTTAGGGCACAGATCAGCAACCCACGGCTCTGGAGCCACATATGGCTCTTTGAGCCTTCTCCTGTGGCTCCCACTCCTCCTCCGCCATTTGCAGAGAGAGGGAGACAGAGAAAGGCACTTGTGCTTCCCTTCTCTCTCTCTCTCTCTCTCTCTCTCTCTCTCTCTCTCACACACACACACACACACACACACACACACACACACACACACTGAGTGGGGGAAGAGGACTGGCAGACCAAGGGCAGGAGCAAGCCAGCCCAATAAGAATGTGTGTCAGCTTGTTGGAGAACAGCATGAAGCCAGCTTGCCAGGTGAGCAGAAGATCGGAGAGAGGGAGAGAGGGGGGGAGAGAGAGAGAAAAAGAGAGAGAGGGAGAGAGAGAAAGAGAGCACGAGAGAGAGAGAAAGAGAGGGAGAGAAAGAGATAGAAAAAGAGAAAAAGAGAGGGAGCGAGAGAGAACTCATGCACATTTCTTTTTAATTAAACTCTTCAATCAAGCCCCCCCTCCAGCGCGCCTGCACGAAACGGGTCCAAGTGGCTCTTTGAGTGTTTATGGTTGCCGACCCCTGACCTAAACAAACCGTTTGTGTTGCTTCTCTCTCTTCAGCGGCCAGTTTGCAATCGTGCGGAAGTGCCGCGAGAAGAAAACGGGCCTGGAATACGCAGCCAAATTTATCAAGAAACGGCGCCTGTCCTCAAGCCGCCGAGGGGTGAGCCGGGAGGAGATTCAGCGGGAAGTCAACATCCTGCGTGAGATTCAGCACCCCAATATCATCACCCTCCACGACATTTTCGAGAACAAGACGGACGTGGTGCTGATTCTGGAACTGGTCTCCGGCGGGGAGCTGTTTGACTTCCTGGCCGAGAAGGAATCCCTGACGGAGGAGGAGGCCACCCAGTTCCTGAAACAGATCCTGGATGGGGTCCACTACCTCCACTCCAAACACATCGCCCACTTCGACCTCAAGGTGAGATCCTTGGATTCCTATCTCCGAATAATAAGGACAATAAATAATCGAACCACTCATAATAGAACAAGAGCGTTGGGAGGGAGCCTGGAGGTCTTCAAGGTGGTCCCTTCCAGTAAAATTAAAAACAACCCTCAAAGGGTGGACTAGATGGACCCACTAAGTTTTTTTCTGCCATCCATTTTCTACGCTTCTATCTGCTGGTCTAGCGGGAGGTTGGTGCTCTCTTGAGCTTGGCGGTTTCCTTGCAGACATTTCATGACCCGACTAGGTAACATCATCAGTGCCAGAAGGGAGTGGAGTTGCAGGGAGGAGGAGGAGGAAGAGAGGAAGGGGATTGTGGGGTCCTTGGTGCTCTCTGAGCTTGCTTTTTGTCTTGCAGACGTTTCGTGAGCCAAACTAGGTAACATCATCAGTGCTAGGAGGGAGTGGGGTTTGTGGAGAGGAGGAGGAGGAGGAGGAG
>JANHFS010006903.1:43535-55033 GCA_032467975.1 Trimeresurus albolabris
AAGAAGGGGACGACAGAGAATGAGGTGGCTGGATGGAGTCACTGAAGCAGTAGGTGTGAGCTTAAATGGACTCCAAAAGATGGTAGAGGACAGGAAGGCCTGGAGGAACATTGTCCATGGGGTTGTGATGGGTCGGACATGACTTCGCAACTAACAACAACAGCAACAAGACCAATCAAATATTTCAACCAAATCAAGGCAATTTATCTTCACCTGATGAATGATCAATTCTTGATTTTCCTTGATCTTTTCTTCACCATTACTGCTATTACAAGTCCTATAATTTCAGTTACTTTTTTATTCTTATCTATTTCCTTTATCTTGTTGTATTTGTTTAGGTTGCCCCATAGCTGTGCCCAGAACTGCATTGTTTCTTTTGTTGTAAACAACTTTTATTCCAATAGTTCTGCAGCCAGTGCCCATGGTTGCTCAATGAAAAGTTCTTAATCTTCTAGTCCATTTGTTACCAGATATTCAGGCACTAACATGGTCCTTGTTGACCCAGGTGATAACTGATCTGGTATGTGTTTCTGTAAGTTATATCTCACATATTGTTTATGGGAGAGACATTCTTTGTCTGGTTCCTTCTGATGAGACCAGTTTAATATGATTAAATCTTTGGCATAGCTCTCATCTTCCTCAGACCATTATTTTTACCTTTTATACTCTCAGTCTATTAGAGCTCTTTTAATAAACTAATTATTGTATTAGGTTTAATACATTTTTCCAGTTCTCAGCTTCTTTACAATGGCTGCCACAATTCTCAACACTATATATTTTGTCCTGATTAAATGTTACACTTCTGTGCTAGTCCTGTGAATATAACCAAGGTTCAACTCAGCTTTCAGTATTGAATATTGAGCTCAAGGCTTACAGGTCCGACTCATAAAGCATTGGCTTAAACCTATTTTTAAAGTATGTATGGTTAGATCTCTTAGTACTGAATAAATCTGTGACAAGCTAACATTTACAATACATTTACAATGTTTTGAAGAATAGGATACTAGGATTAGAAATCAACCATTTCAATATAAGCTTTTTTCTCTTTGACTTGTGGCACTGTATCTCACTACAGAATCTACTTTGACTATTTCTGCTAATTAATTTTCTATCATAAATTAGCAGCAAGCACTGGCAAATTTTGCTATGATGATGGAGCCCTTCCCAGGAGGAACTGTGTTGTGCCTTGCTCAAGCTAGTATCCCAGCAAAATTTGAGATAAGAAGCAATAAATGTACAGTTGCTGTACAAGAGCAATCAGCGGTAAAGTTTATTTTTAAATTGGACAGGAACATTTTATAGTAGCTTCAGCACAACATAGGGGTTTGTGGTTTTTTTTTGCTAGATTAGGAGGCCACTGTGTTCTTTTCTCATTTCTTCTATTGATGTTCTAAAAGAGGTACAGGGGGAATAAAAAAAATATTGTACTGACACCCTTGAAGATATTGAACTGAATCTTGGCAGTTTTCATGTCATGTAAAGGCTCTACAATCTATACTATTTTCAACCTATTTTCTCTCCTGCAACCAGAACCCTATCCCTAGCACACATTCAAAAAATGCAAGCATTTTGATCTTCCTCATTATAAGCTATGAGCTATAAGCTATGGTTCAGACGTAATCAGTTTACCTTCAGATCTTAAATCCCAAACTCAGAAATGAATCATGACTTCTTTGAATTTTTAAATCAAATCTGATTTGCACAGACCTATTGGGGAATATCAGTTTTTGATATTAAGTGGTAATAGTAAACCAGTGCTTTAAAAATTATGTCTTACATAGAATTCATTTTCTCAATAGGCAAGCTATCCCAATGAAGCTTATGAAGGAGTCAAGCTGAAATTGACCTTGGCTACACAAGTTTTTAAATAGGGCTCTTCTTATTCTGACATGTCAAAGACAGTCTCAAGGTAGATAAAATCTGTTAGATAGCAATCAAATTTCATGCTAAATATGGTTTCCTGCCAACTCAAGGATAGGTGAATGGAGAACTTCAATTCAGCAGCATTTGGACTCCAGACTCATGGGAGATGTATCTGGCCTGGGTTTTGTTTCTTTCCCAATATGTATACCTCACCATTTTAATATGAACTCAGTTAATATGAACTAATTTACAAAAATGGAAAAGCCCAGTAGGAAGTTTGAACTCTGAAATGGAACTACAGTAGTTAATCCTGTCTAGAATTTTTGCTATGCTTTTATCTGCACCCAGACTGTGCTGGACCTGTGATGTGACCCATATTATAACGCACACTGCTTGACAACATTGTAAGAGCTGAGTAATCCAATGATGTGCAAATTAGATTTATAAAATTTCATGATATTCTAATTTCATGACTCAGCTTTCAGGTCTGTTTCTTTGCCAATTGATTAAAGTTTGTGAATTTCCCAAAGCAATTGAAATAGAAACTGCTATACTGAATTAAGAGCAAAAATTTTGTTTGCTGCTGTCATTGGCACCTTCCTTTTGATTCTTTTGTTCTATCTTGCCTGGAAAGTGTAGAAATCACAAAACTAGGAAAATTGATCACATGAAATCTGGATTGAATTGCACAAAGAGGTTTTATTCTTTTACTGAAGTACAAAAAAAATTTCAAGGATTTTTCCCCTCAGCAAAATTATAAATAACATTAAGCTTTAATAAGAAAAAATGTGTCTTATAAAATGTAGCACTGTTACAGATGTGCAATATAAACTATTTCTGTATGCACGCTATCCACAAATTATTTAAAACATATGTTTATGCAGGATCTGTTTTTTATTTTGAAGTGGACACGTCTTCTTGTAGACAGCTGCAGTTTTTGAGAAGCATTTTGCTACATTCAAATGTAGCATATTGATTATTTAAATATAAAATACAATTGCACATTTTGGCATAAGTCCAAGATATTAGTGAATTTTTAACAAATTAAGTCAGGAATGCATACAGTATATCGTTTTTATGCAAACATCTTAGTTCACAGTGAATGAAAAAACTTTAAATGTGTAAAACTCTGTTTTTCCTCACAGGTTGTGCTATAATCTATTTTACTCTTCCTATAATTGTAACTATTTGGAATATCAGCAAGCAACAATTACTTTAGAGAAGATTTGACTATATACATTGTTCCTTACTACTGGATTGGAATGTTAATTTCAAGTATTCTAGTGAGATAGAAAAGATGAAGATAAACAGTTTATTAAAGGGAAAGACACTACTAGAGAGACAGCTATACTAATCAAAGGAAGGATAAACATTTGGACTATAGATAACTGTAGAACAGCTAGAAAGTTAGGGTGGACTAAAGACTTTTACTTCTGGTTGGTCACAAATATTTAAAAAGAGTTTCTGTTGATAGGCTAGCAAAACAATATTAATTTTAAGCTAATTTTTTGTGAGGCAAATAATCTCAGCTGATGTAAATGTAATTCCTATCAGCCAAAAAAATAAATCCTAGAGCAGGGGCCTTCAAACTTGGCCCTTTCATGACTTGTGGATTTCAACTCCCAGAATTCCTCAGCCAGCGTGCCTAGCTGAAGAATTCTGGAAGTTGAAGTCCACAAGTCATGAAGCTAGTGATCTCTTGTCCTCTCTTTGTCCCTGGAGAGAAGAAGGAATTAAACTGCTTATCTGTTTCCTACTTGTGGCTGCAAACATTGACCTCACTTTTATGAAGCTATTTTCAGTCTGCCATCTGGAGTGTGGAAACCATCTATGAATTCATTAGGTATTACTCAGTTCCAATACATATGATCAAAATATATTGGAAACAAAATCCCTTCCTCAATATCTGAGTTAAAATGCTATCCATCCATCCTTGAGCTAGCATAGAACTGGAAAAGCATAAATTATGCTTCATTACTACTGATCCTATCCCACTTCTTTAGTTCCTGTTCTGGCTTCCTACTTTGCATGATGTAGTGATCCTCTACTCTTCTCTCCCTCCTATATTGGCCTGAAGAGAAAAGCAAATGTTTCTTTCCATCTTGACTTGCAGCAATCAGAAAATCATCTCAGTTATGCCATAATATGTTTAGCCACAGATTCTGCAAGGAAAAAAAATCTAGATGTGCCTCCCCTTTCTTTGCAACTTGCCCCAGGTATCTAGATTAATAGATAGACAGATAAATAAGACACATTCATACACTGCCAATATTTCATTTTTAACCAGTACTTTGGGTGTTCATTCTGGAAAACTAACCAAATCAAATAATTATGCAGATTTTCTTATCCAGATATAGAAATCCAAGCTTTACTGCTTGGCTCCCCCAGTCATGATCAGTTCCACCTAGGGCTTGTTTTGACAATGGAATACTAACTGTCAAAAGAACTCTGCTGAACTGGAGGTTGCCAGTTGGGCGAGAAGTGTAGTAAAGTTATATCTTATACCTGTTCTATCTGAAGTGTCCCATAGTGCTGAATTAAGCCCATCAACTATGAATCATTTGTTTGTGCCACCAAGGAATAGTTACACATGCTGAAACTATTGTGTTTTGCTACTTAAGGATAAATATTTTTATTATATTTCATATTGAATAGACTATTTCAAAATTGGAACAAGGAAGGAATTAGCCTGAGGATGAAATACAATGAAATAGAATGATCACAGAACAAAGAGGTAATAGGGCTTTTATTTATTTATTTATTTAGAAGCAAGTAAGGAAAAATTCAAAGAAACTATATTGGAATGAAATGAGGCTTTGATACATAAGTGGTTCTAGTTTTTTCCAGCAGGCAAAAGTTTTTGCTCTGAGGAATAGGAGTTGCAAGATGAAATACAATGGAGTAATCATATAGGAAGATAGAAATGTGAATTTTCTTGTTCAGCTGCACTGCCTTGAGACAACTCCCCAAACAGTGGGAAACTTTTGTGTGCCCTGAAAATTTGCTAAACAACCTAACATCAAATTTGTGGAAAGAAAACAATTTCAGAATGTAGTATATCTTAGAAGTGTCAGATGTACCCAAAGATCATTGTTTTTCTCTCTTCTTGTTTCCCTTCCTTTCTACTTTTCAAATTCCTAAAACATTTGGATTGATCCATTTCATCCAAGTCCTTAGCAGACATGAAGAGTCAAAAATCAGTTTCTCAATCAACAACCTTGTACTAAACATTACTGAAAATTAGCAAGTTGGCAGAAAGTTATAATGAATAAACAACTATCAAGTCACTAATTCTGTAACTCAGTAATATGGCGTGGTGGTTAGAATGCAGTATTGCAGGCTACATTTGATGACTGCCATTGCCAGCAGTTTGGCAGTTCAATTTTCAACAGCTCAGTGTTGACTCAGCCTTCCATCCTTCCAAGGTCAGTAAAATGAGGAGCAAGATTGTTGGGGGCAATATGCTGACTCTGTAAACTGCTTAAATAGGCTATAAAGCACTGTGAAGCAGTATATGTCTAAGTGCTATTGCTATTACTATTATGGGAAGTTTAGAAAAAAGATTTAGGATCTGTTGACTTTGTTCCAAATTTAGAATGCTACGCAGGAAAATAGAAGTATTTAGCAATGTATAGAAAAGGTTACTGATTGGTTGTGTAACAAACTGCAGCCTCCTAAAGATAAATTCCTAGCCACAATAGTCAACTTTGTTTCTATCAAGCAGGTGATGTAAGACATTACATCTGGATTCTTTTATTAGCAGGGTTCTAGACTGATCAAATCCATATGTATTTATCAGTAAGATGATGAGTCCTGATTAGAAATGCAATGCAACTATTCTACTTTCTCTTATTCAGGGACTTTCTGGAAAATGGTCAGTAACTTTCCATTATATAATTTCCCATCAAAATCTAGGGCAACAACAATCATAGTGTTGTTCCTGAAATCTTTCCTTGTCTTTCCCAGTTTGCCAATTTCTCTTAAATAAAAATGAAATTAAAATGGAAATTTTGAGGTACAGTTTTCTGAGAACATCAAGCTGACAAAATGTACTTGCGTAGAGACTCAGTAAAACTGAACTCCTTCTTAACCTATTTTCCAGACTAGAAAAATAGTAGTAAATTTGTGTAAGTTTCCAATGGCAATTTTGTTAGAAGATCACTTTATATTCATAATTTCTTTTATTTGCCTTTGTCTACAATTCTTCTAAAAATAATGAAATAGTTTAGTAATTGAAAAATAGAGTCACTTTATCAAATATGAAACAATGTCAGTTTTAAGTTGAACCTAGAGAAATAGATCCACATTTAGGGATCTCTTTGCTCAAGTTCACATATACAAAGTAGAGGAGTGAGTGTTTTATTTTCTCTTTCTTTTATGAAAAAGTACAGTAGAAAAATGAATAAAAAATATTTCTCCATTTTCTCTCACTATATGTTATTGCTTTGAACAATTGTTGAACTGCTTGCTTATTTCTGATATAAAATCTAAGCCTCATTTAAGCAATGATGCACAGCAAGGTATGTAGTGGGTTTTCAGTAGTTCTTATACTCACTTCTCTTGCTGTTAATGGAATATATCTCTATTCCTATTCAATAAGTGGAAGAATATATTTGGCCCACCCATTTTATTCCTTTAGGGGGCTCCATTACTTGAATTACGAATTGGTCATCTCTAATTATAGAATAGAATAGAATAGAATAGAATAGAATAGAATAGAATAGAATAGAATAGAATAGAATAGAATAGAATAGAATAGAACTGGAAGGAACTTGAGTCTGTGTTGTCTAAATCTCAGACTGAAGCACAAATGGTTCCTGTATTCTGCAATGTTTTCTGGAAATCTGAGGACACAGGTAAACCTCCAAATTGCTTCAAAGACTCCCTAAAAGAATGCAAATGACCAGCTGTCTGCAAGCAATATAAATCCTTTCCCTCCCCACCATCTAATCAGAGCTGAAAAAGCTTTTTGGGTGAGAAGTGAAACGTCTTCAAAGAGAAATAAGAAAGTCCAATTGCCTCCTGAAAAAGCACCCTTGGGTGTTGCTTCCATAGAATCTGAAAATGCTCTTATCTTGAGCAAAGCTGATTTTCAGCCCCTTGCTTTCACCATCCTATAGTCAGCATATAAGCATAAGCATATAAACAAAAGAAATCAAATGAACAAACAATTCCATGTTATCTGCATTAAAACAAAAACTAACCACAAAGTCTAGTTGAGTTATATGAGCCACTATGCCTCCGAATGTAACTGAATTTACCTCACTGCTTCTCCTGTTAGCCTAGCTTAAGTGCTGTCATGCCCTACCAGAACTAATACTCTGTGGAATGACAGTTTCAATAGTATTGGATGGGGTAGCATTAATCTTGGGGGGCAAGAACATTTCACAACTTTGCCATTGGTGCAAAAGCTCCATCTAATAGTGGTGGGACATAAAACATGGGCCTCCGCTGAACATCTTAGCAAGTGTGCATCTCTGAAGAAAGTTGGATTTACTGTATTGAACCTGGAGTATAGCTGAATAGATAATTTTGTGCTGTTAGAAAGAAATTACTACCCTAAACTTAAAATCTTGGCCAGAAGAAATGTGTTTACTCTCAGTCTGAACTGGATCTCCATCGGCATAATGGAAAGCCTCCTCATTATGATTCTGTGCAGTCAAACTTTGATGTTTAAACATTGAGTTTCTTTTATACAGTATGTCTCCTGCGATATAGGCCTATGCATATCTGTGGATTTTATTTCCTTGGGATTTTCTATTTGTCTTTTTGTTCTTGCTTGTTTTGGGGTTTTGCTTCTCTGTGTGTATGTGTGTATGTGTATATATACATACACATATATATCTGTGTAAGTTATATGTTGTAGACTTTTACCCTTTGTCCATTTTTTCTCACTTTCTGTATATTACAGCAATAAAATAAAATGCTTAAAAATATTAGAAGTCACACAAGTTATTAAAAGGGAAGGCCAGCTTTAGGTACTCTATGACCAAATGGCATTAGATTCAAAGGTTGTGTGTAATAACCTTGGAAAGAAGATCTCAACCTCTTAGCACAATATTGCATTTTCTTTCTATGACCCCCTTACAGAATTTAAACTTGGCTCTTTCTGATGCTTGAAAAGCTAGGAAAGGGGATTGCAATGCCTCCTGCCCACCCAACCTGTATTGCTTCCCAAGATGATTGAGGTGAAAGGGCTGATCTAAATGAATTCCTCTTCTTCTTCTTCAAACAGTAGAATATTAGATTAGATAATCTTTGTCATTTTTTTTTTACTGTCAGCACAATGGCACACATTAAAAATGAAATTTAGTTGCTTGCTCTCAAAGTGTACACATACATAACACACATTTAAACATATTATATACAACATATGTATAGATCTACACCAGTGGTGGGATTCAAATATGTGAACAACCGGTTCCCTGTGTGGATGCCACTTCCAGAAGTCCATTCTTGGCCTGAGCAACAAAAAAATTAGCTACCGGTTCTGCCGAACTGGTGCGAACTGGCTGAATCCCACCACTGACCTACACCTTTACATATAAGTAACATATAAATATTAATCACTGTCCATCTTGAATACATAACGGAAGGAAGGAAGCTTTAGAGTTCACAAGATTAATACTGTATGGAACAAAACTGTGATTGAATCTGGATGTTCTGCTTCAGATACCATGAAGCAGTAAGTAAAAAGGAAATCAGAAGAGGAATATTGCAAATCATGTCCTTATCCATGCCAATTAAAATGGCATAATTGTGCCCATGAAGTAACCAGAAGTTGAATCCCATTAGAAAACATTTTTTTTTCAAATCCAACACTCTTTGCACTGTATTACTGATGGGATTCCTGGAAGGAATACAAAGGATTGCATGCATGATTGTCTCATTTTAAAGTGTGTGGATAAACTAATGAAGTGACATAATAGATAAAAAATATGCCATAATGAATACTGTTTTTGTTGCGACAGGCTAACATGCAATTCCTTCTGAAATGGTTTCCCTTCAGTCATACTTGACTCTTTTGTTAAATGAAACTGACAATCCAAACTGGAGAAGATAATGAGCAACTAAACAAGCAGTTGAGCCATTGCGTCCATCAGCTGTGTTTGTGGCTGTGAGGAAAAGAGAGTCCCTCAATGTATGAAAAGTTCTCAGTTTGCATGCAGACTGAATTTGCTACATTGAAAACATATTTAGGTCATCTGTTAGGTAAGCCATGATCTGTGTATAGGTCAATTTACTACCGTTCATTCTGCAATTATTCAAAGTTACAACATCAATGAAAAAAGTTACTTACATCTGATCCTTACACTTATGACCATCGTCATACTCAAAATTTGGATGCTTGGCAACCAGGATGTATTTACAATGGTTGCAGCAATCTAGAGTCATGTGATTGCCATTTGTGACTTTTCCAATTGGCTTCTGACAAGCAATGTCAATGAAGGAAGCCGATTTGTTTAACAACCACATAATTCACTTAACTGCAATGATTCACTTAGCAGTTGTGGCAAAAAGGGTTGTAAAATCAGGTGACTCATTTAACAATTGCCTGCTTAGCAACAGAAATTTGAGTCCCATTTATGGTTGCAAGTTGATAACTACCTGTATCTATGGTTCCTTGATTGACTTGGTTGGCTTCAACCAGGATGGTAAGCAATAAAATAACTTTAAAAACTAAATTTGCTAGGTCCATTTGCAATCAAATAAAACAAATTGTATGGTTTAATACATTATAGGACACAGGGCATTGAAATGTAGCCTGAATATTTGTGCATTGTATATAATAAAATTACTATCTGACTGCCACAGTGATTCACGATAGAAGCACTGATTAGCTTTGAGAAATACTATATCCATGTGAGGGAAAGTATATGTTTTTGTTGTAGTTGAAAAATATTTTTCTTTACAACTGGCTTTTCCTCTAGGGGCTTTAAGATAGTATTGTATTATATCTTTCATCTTATAAAGTCTTGCAGTCACAGAGTGTCTGTTACATAATGTACTTATTGAATTAATCTGTTTTTCTGGGTTTGCAAAATGCATTGAATCATAAACTAATCAAGGGGTTTGGTCTACAAATTGGACTAAGACAAAAAAGAAAGAAAGAAAAAAATATGAAAGAAAGAAAGAAAAAAGAAGAAAGAAGGAAAAAGAGAAAGAAAAAAGAGAAAGAAAAAAAGAGAAAGAAAGGAAGGAAGGAAGCAGAGAGAAAGAGAGAAAGAAGAAAAACAAATTAAAATTAAGCTTGGTTTTTAAATCTTAGCAAGTTGTAAGAATGCCATGTTTGATAAGATATTGACTGACTTGGGCTTTGAAGTTTTCTTTGGGATAACCAACATAATTTGGTGTCCAGTGAATTTCATGCTGAAAGAAGATACGAAGCACACAACTTGGCAATAAACAACATGTTGTTGATGGAAGAATATATTTTAATAAGAAAAAATAAAACAAATAAGTACCATTATGCACTTGCTAGTCAAGTCAAGAGGAGGACAATAATAACCACAAGGAAAGATGATGCTATGAATAGCTTCATCCCAGTTATTCTGCCATTAGATCAGTGTTTCTCAATTTTGGCAACTTTAAGACATACAGACTTCAAAACATGCGGCTGGAAGAATTCTGGGAGTTCTCATCTACATATCTTAAAATTTGCCAAAATCGAGAAATATTGCATTAGGTAAACTGAAGCATTCACCTCAGCTGCCCTGTAGGCTACCATTAAAAATGTTATCTGTTCAATTCCAAATCTATCTTAGGCTGGGAATTAGTAATTGGCTCAAACTCCTCAACTGAGTTTTCACTGAAACAGGTGTACTCAAATTTGGGGCCCTGAAGTCCTAATGCAAGGCCCTGACCACCAACTTTCTGCGTTTTTCTCAGTGTTTTAGCTTTTTTGCGTCCTCGACTTGCTTCAGATACGACCCCTTTGACATTGATAAAATCTTACATTGAAATAAGATTATCTATCTTTATCATTTTTTTCCTGGTGGAAGGGAGCAAATAAAGGAGTCAAATAAATAGAAAAATCATGTATTTGAGAGGGCCAGACAGAAATGTATCTCTTGGCAGGTCTGGTCTGCAAGAGGACTGTAATCTGGCAGACCATAATTAGAAGAGTTGCCATGAAAACCACTGAAAGCCCCCCCCATGATTAAATCATATCAAGATGCTTTGATTATGAGAAATGGGTGGAAATAAGGACATTCAGTTATTATGGAAATAGCATTTTTGCTGTGTTCTCCCAAACCATGATAGAAACCTTTAAATTAACAAACATCTAATAAAGAGGAAAAGTTACAGAGAATGGCTGAGAAGGCGATCCTGAAGAGCATGATTATTACCAAAATAGTTTTATTTTTTTTTCACAAATGGAAATTAAATAGTTACACAAACCTTTCATATATTCCTCTACGTTTTATTGTTTGGAGTAAGCTTGGCTACATCAACTCTTCAGAGAAGCTGTAAGCTGGTTGATTCTAATCATAAAACTTATCCTTCCTCTAATTTACTGGAGTAGTAAGTAAGAAAATTGTGAGCAGGAAGAAGTGCTAAAGTGAGCAGGATACTTCCTACATCTTTCTGATATACTTCTTACATCTTTCCACATCTTTCTGATGTGGAAAGTC